>JAZAYU010000419.1:55792-169872 GCA_038501625.1 Corbicula japonica | reverse complement strand
AGTACTTCAGTTCGACGGCAAAACGTTCAACCACACAGATGTTGTGCACGAGAACATGATCGAAATAACAAACAACTCAGTGAGTTTCGAACTGTCTTTAAACACCTTGCAGAGCCTGTCTACAACTTTGACTAAAAAGGCTATTGCAAAAGGACACAAAATAGAAACAAAACTTCGAGACAGCTCCATGCACATGATCAAGTCGTTCTTAATCGGAGATTATGACTCTGTAGATGCGGATGTCGAATTGTTTAACTTCAGCTGCGAAGAAGAATGTCCTACTTTAACCGAAGTTATCATCAGTCGGTTCAAGAAAACGAATGACTTGGAGCTCATGTCAAATTTTCTACACAAGATAGCAGGTCAAGCCAAGCGGTACAGGGATGAACTATCGGGGGTTTTCTCGGACAGCTGTTTCAACGCTAGAATCGGAGACCTAAGACAATTGGTTATCACGGAAAACTTCGTCAGAGACATTGTAGAGAACGTTTTGAGCTTCAAGAGAGGATATGTTACCTCAACGAGAGAAATTGATGTAAAACTGGACGACGGTACATTTGCATTCAAAGACGTCATTCCTTTCACAGCGATCTGCATCGACCCTATTGAGAAAAAGATGTTCTACTTTACAGGTCCAAAACCAAATGTACAACGATGGATAGAAGTAAAAATGAACCCGCGACTAATGGAGCATCTCAGCTGTATGACTAGTTCCGGACAGATTCATTTTGTCGGAATGTCGGTCTTTTTCTGGATAAAGGATAGAAAGAGATATCGTCTGTACTCTCTGGATAACGTATTTGACTTCACAGAAGAACTATATAGCTATGATATTCAAACATCGCCTTATAGAATTGATGATCTTCAGTTTGTGAAATCAAAAACGAACAGACTCTTTCTTCTGGACCGTCGAACCCAGCAGATGTACGACGTATTAGAAGGACAGTGGATGCAAGTCGGAGAAATGATTTTCCCACCTATGGTCAGAGACGAGGATTACCAGCTTGTAAACGTGACCGAGTCGAATCCAAATCACGAAAGGGAAAAGAAGCATCAAATTTTATGTAGACCTGAAACAAGCTCGTCGTTGGTCAGCTTTGCTTCTATCGTACCAAGTTATCCTCGAGTTCCTCTCGTACCATTCCAATATTCCATCCAGAAGGTAGACGAATGGAAAGTTAAAAGAAGACTGCAAGATGACAATATCTCACTCGATCCGAAGAAGACTTTTGAGGAGATACAACAGCTGATGTACGATCAAGTACAACCTTTTGTGCAGTACGTCGTTCCCAGCATGGAATCAAAAGACTGCATCTACACTCTGATCGAAACAAATGAATTAAACAAAGCTATTAACGACGAGTCCCGTAACGTGTCAATGGATTTCGTCTCATCGAACAACGCGGATTAGACAAAATTCATTTGCCAGGGAATCATGATGATATTCATGTTATCAAATAAGTGACAAGTCTCGATGGTGGTGGAAGAGCTGGAGAAAATAGAAAACAAGATCCAAAAATGAGTTTTTTTTGTAGTTTATTTTTTACCAATAAAACAATTGAAACAATTATTGATTTTTGTCTTTTCTGCTCCTACTCAAGCTTCTTCGAAGTATACTGGTTAAACTTCTAGACCTTTTTCGACTCCTTGATGACCGCTGTTCTTGTTCCTCGCGATGCTTCGAAGTATCGTCTGTCTCCATCTTTTCTGTCGCTCTCTTAGTCTCCGCGAGCTCCAATTTCTGCTTTTCCCGACGCTTCATTTCGTTGTCTAAGGCGTTCTTGTTGTGCTCAGTGAACAGGTCGGCCAAATTTTTTAGATATATGACAATTTCCTCCATTCCGAACAGCTTAGCCAATTCAGCCATGTTTACGAAACTAGCTATCGGTTTCCAGTCAGAATAATCACGAAGAACTCCTTCACATTTGTAGTTTTGTAGATTCAGCAAGATCTCGAACAGATTCATAACTTCCTGAATATGATACTTGTCGCTTATTTTGACTACATTTGTTCTGATATTCGTGAACATTCTGACGAGACTCGCTGGGTACGCTCTCTGATCATTTCCAATTTGAAAAACCACTTTTTCTTTGTCCTGCTTTGTGTGCTGAACCAGTTTGAAACACATTTTGATGGCAAGATCGTATTTGGTCTTTGTAAACAGGTGAAACCTGGCTTCTTCTTCATTTAGTGTAACTAGATCATTCATTTCATCCATGTTTTTTGTTAATTGCACTTAAGTCTGAAACTAGATCCATTGAAATAGTTTTTTTTCAAGGGTCAGTTTCTTCCAGATCGGATTTTGTGGTTTGAGAGACAATTGTACATCCACAGAAAATCGTGTTTCTTTTTGTACTCTGAAACATCACCAATGGTATTTGACATAATCATGAAAACGTAAACTGCCAGAAGCGCGTACGGACAAAGAGAGGTACTGCGAGAATGCTTATATGTGTTGTATACGAAATTGACATATGCCTTGTTGTCGATGGAGTTTTCGTTGAAAAGCGTGAAAAAATTGTACTTTTTCAGACGGTTGTAACCGCACATTGGATGACCGAATACAGTATCGAAATGTTGAACGATATCTTTGACTCCCAAATCCCTGAACAGTAGCATGTCTGCGTCTTGTTCAGTTTCTCGAAGAATGAGTTGAACACAAGTCTCAATTCCACATCCGACTTTACTGGAAACTGCCTCTAGCATTGTTTGAAATCTTTGGATTTGAGATTTGTACTGGGGAAGATACTGATAAACACACAGAAGACAGTCATTCTCTTGCTGAGAGTACATAGGCGAAAAGAGGTACACTGAAGAAGTATCTGGTTCGATCTTCTCGATATCGATGACAGAGTCTTCAGCCTGCATATTGGAATTTGAAATAAACAGGAAAACAAAGAAATATACTGAAATATTTTTTTATTTCAGAGATTTATCTAACAATATTCTCAGGAAAAACGTATCACAACGATGGACAGTATCGTGACAATAAGAGTGATCATCGTCAGTCTTCTAATATTGTACTTCATCTACGTTGTCACAGACGTCCTCTGTTGGCTCGGAATATAAGATCATTTTATTGATATTGATGACTTGCTTATACGCCGACACCTCGCCTAAATCGGCAATGCCCTTTCTGATGTACACACGAAGAGATTTAGCTAGCAACTTAGAGAATAATTCTCTTATTGTAACCGACTTGCTAATTACGGAACTTACTAGCTTGGAGTAGCACTGAACAACAACATTACTGCAAAGGCAAAGAAACTGCTCGAACTTACGATCGTCGATTCTTAACAGACAGGAGTTTCCAATCTTCTGACAAGTTTCTAAAAATTTTCTGAGAAGCCATTTCATCCGCTTCAAATCAGTGATGTCGGCCTTCGGGAAGTAACTTTTAAGATTTTTCTCAAAGTATCGTTCATTGTGAGCAGCAAGTTCAACAGAACAGAAAACGAAGGTTTGCAAGAAGCCAAACGGATGAGTGGTGAATTCGCATACCTTCAGTATGCATTCGCTTCTACTCATACCTGGAGGTAGAGACACAAATGCCTGGTAATTGTTCACCAATGTAGACACGAAGATGGAACTAGTCTCGAGATGTTTCCAAATGTTCCCAACTAGTTTATCTAGCTGACTTTGTATATCTTCGACGTAAATTGAAATGAAGTCTTCAACAAATTTCGAGTAGTCTTCATAACAATAGTGGAAGTTGGAGAAGTTCACGATCTCATCAGACTGATACATAGTTCCATTGATTTTCACGAAAGATTTGGCTTTACATGATAGAAGACGAGTGAACATTGCTACGTACACAGACGTGCTCTTTCCCAAAGCTTTCTCCTTGAAGTGGAAATCAACCAAGTCTCTAAATACATCGTCGTCGTGTTGGTTAATAGGAATCATCACGTTATGGTTAATTGGAATAAAATCACTTGAATTCAAATTAGTCTTCGATTTTCTTTCCTTGTCTATCACGACTATTCTATATTCGTTACTTCTGATTTTCCGAATTCTTCCAACAGCTTGCACGAACGCACCCGGTGTAGCAACGCCATATCCACATTCGATGAACACAAAGTGTGTGTCGAAATAAGCAACCGACGAAGAGACATCTATTCCAACTTGAAAAGCTGTTGTATAGATAAACAATTGGCATTTTCTGAGAAATCGGTCGGGATCTTTAGCGAATGACCGTTTCTGTTCTTCGGACGTGTCACCTGTAAGAAGAATAACGTTTGATCCCATGGTCTTGAACAACCTCTTCAGAAGAGTAGCTTGCTGTTTTGTAGAAGCAGTCACACAAACTTTTTGTCCGCGCTTTAACAGATCAGATAATTCCACGACAATGTCGTTTGCGTCATTAGAGTTAAGTAGATCTCTTGCGTAAATTTTTCGAAATATTTTTTCAACTTGATCTTCTGACAAGTCAGCAACGATGTTCTTGATACGCTGCGTTGAGAGAAGACATTTGTACTTAGAGAACTGTGGCGATGAACAAAGCCTTTTTCTCAGCAGGTTCACTACAAACTTATTGTAAAGACATTTTCGATAGAAAATCAGCTTGAAGTTCTGATGCCTGAAAGTGTTAATGAGACAAATTCTAGATTTCTCGACACCACTTTCATCGTCGATGTCTTTTAGAATCTTGATTAAGTCAAACGAAAGATGAGCGTCCAAGCAAACCCATCGAGGTATCGCTCTGAGAATTTTCACAAAGATGGAAATACACCTTTTCTTTTCCCTAGGTGAGAACAGATCAGAAAACAACTCATCAATAATACTGTGAATCTCATCCATGATAACTAAGGTGTAGCCTTTGACGTACGCGGTGTCAGTTTCAATTTCCTTAAAGTTTCTTAAAGATTGGAGCTGAATAACCAGCCGTGGATGCCTCTGATATGAAAACGGCTTCTTCAACGATCTGTAGTCGACAAAATCTGAAAGCTGATTTCCGACATAGGATGCAAATGTTCGTTTTGGAGTAATGATGAGAACCTTCAATTCCCTTCTCATTGAGGCAGCTGATCGTTTGAAATTACGAATAATGTTCTTCAGCTGAAACGTCTTTCCAGATCCCATCGGAGATCGAACGAACAGAGTGAAAAACTGTTTGTCTCGCAGAAGACGATGGTAGATATTTGGCAACCTTTCATCCTTGTGTCGGATAACTCGAAACATGGGCTTTAATTTTTCACACAATAACTCCGTGTCTGTTCCGTAGAGAGAACGGTCCAGTTCATCCAACAGCCATTCCATTTCAGGAATGAGACTTCAAAGACGATGACTCTCTCTTTTCTATAAGTATATTACTGAATGACGGGAAACATTAGAAAGTGGTGTTTATGCAATCGTTAGGTCATTCTATGTACAGCTTCCGAATGGCAAACATCACTCCTCGCGTTTTGGAAGAGATGATGATTTACAACAACGAGATCACATGTGTGAAAGAAACAATCGGTACTTTACAAAACACGCAGCTTCTTGTTGTCAGCAATATTGAGAACGGATGCAATATCCAAGAACTGAGTGATCCGTTTATTAAGTTATTCAACATATCTGCCAAGAAGCCATACTGTGACATCGAATATGTCAAACAACAGAAGACTTGTCTTAATGTAAATATTGGAGACTTCTGCGGCGATATGAATGTTTATGATCTCGAAGCATTCTTACAGGCTCTGGTACCGAATCAGACACAGCTAATAGAAACGCTAGTAGAGCAGTGCAATATTCATCCTCAGTTCACGCATTTGACTCAGAAACTCAATCTTCTTCTTACCGAGTGTTCACGGCATTGCTGCCAGGGAAAAATCTTAGCTGCATCGAAGTTTGGCATCGATAACAGTAATGACATTCGTTTCGCGATTGCGCACCCACCTTTCGTATATGAGATATTTCGACTCTTGAAACTTTCGGACGTAAAAGCAATTGAAACCTACTTTCATCATCTTCACAACTACCTTATGACAGAAATCGAAGTCAACAGTTGTATACTTTGTCTGACGTTCGATCTCTACTGTAACAACGACGCTCAATTAAACAATTTTCGACTTTTTTTCTTGGAGAATGATTTGACAATTCCAAAGGACTTTTCAGTCGATGCATTGTACGAATCTCAAATTGATTCGAATCAGGTTGAACAATATTTCATCTTCGACGACGTTTTGAATAGAATCAGAATCCTGGGACTCGAAGTTGAAAGTGGTAGAAAGATGTATGTTCTACGTTTCGAGGACACAAAGAAGAACGAAGTCAAATTATTCTTTTGAAAATTTATTGCTAACACATAAAGCATTTTAGTAGGCAAATGATCAAAAACACAACTACAACAGTTGAGATGCTCCAGAAAATCTCAGTATACTGGTGATAGAATTGACTTAAGGAGCTCAAAATCTTTTCGAAGAAGTTCAGTTTACATTCACATTTTGATTCATAAACCGTCATCGTACAATTTCTTCCAGTGCAACGTCCATGAAATCGGTTAGGAATATAACTCATCTTCGTTGCGATTAATAGTTCGTTGGTTGTTGAGTTATCTGTCAAAAGAGTGTCGACAATTATACTTTCTTCGTGATCACTTCCAACTAGAAATTGTGTTCCGTGATGTACGTTGATTTCGGCGATGTAGTAACAGGTTTTGTCGACTTCTATACCTTTAAACTGTTTACATAATCTTCCACAGTCGCATTCCTTCCCGATGACAGTTCCAACGAGGAAAATGAGAACGACAGCAAAATGTATGTACATATTGATATTTAAGCTTCGATATGTTCTTCTTTGAATACTAATTTTTGACTTAATTTCGAATCTTCGATCGGACTTCGAAGAAGCACGAATTCCTTCGGATAATTGCTTACTCTTCTATAGACAGCAGATACAAAGATACAATTTATGATTGAAAATGTCGCTACAACAGTAAGCGTGAAAGCAAAGAAGAGATTGTCGAAAAACGTAGTATCGATCATTTCTTTTGGTGCAAATAGTAATGAGAGTTTTTTATTTTCTGAAATAGTTATTTTTTCATATTACATCAAAGGGTAAAAATCAATTTGTGCGAACCAGATAGAAACATGAGAGTTTACTACTACTTTCTAGTTCCAGTTAAAGATAAGAATATAGAAAGCATCTCGGATCCTTCTCTTAACAGCATCCGGCTGAATTTGAAACTTTATCATTCAATAAGGAAACACATTCCAAGAGTGGATGACATCGAATACTTTCTTCTTAAAGGAATAGAAGAACCTTCAGTGATGATGAACGTTAACAAGTTGAAGTTGCTTTTAACAGAAAAGAGAGACTATTGGAGTTCACAAGACGAAATCATTGCTGCAGTGATGAGTGCTTTTCAGTTTGACTCAACTTCCTACGAGAAATATCTGGCTATAGCGCAATATCCTCTAGCAGTTGTACGACCTGACGCAAAAAAGCTGTCTATTAAATTTCCAGAGAGTTCAAGCGACGTGATAAACCATAACTTTCTTCATCTGATTCAGTTTCTTACTGTTAAACAATTTCGAGATCAGATCCAGAGTCTAGAATCGGTAGTGAATATCAGTAGCTCGAAGTATCGTTCTGCTGTTCCAACATCTGCAAAGTTTTCTACATGCTGTCTGAACAACCTACTCGTGGAAAATCGCACGAAACAGATTTCGATATTAAAACACGAATGTTACCGCAAGGAATGTGTTCGTGGAAAATTCGACAGTAATCTTTATCAAGTCGTGAACCAGATTCTAGGGACATGAAAACGTCTTGTTACATTTACTCATCTGAGAATGACGTTCATTTTGTCGATCACATTAACTACGTTTCAAAGAATTCGACGAACTTGGACATTAATTATTCGATCGGATCATACAGCAACTGTGATTCTGGAGTAATCTCAACAGATGCAAAAAACTCAACCGTGGCATTTGTTCAGTCGTATACATTCGTACCATTGCGGAATAGGATTCCCAACACGTTCATCTGGGTTCACACAAAGTTTAATGTCTCGCAGTTTGAAAACAAGTTTTTTGCTACAGAATGTGATTTGGATTTCAATCAGACTAACCAGATATTAAAGAAGTTCATACCTCCTAGTTTCCAGGACGATCTCAGCGTTGTAAGTGAATGTAACGAATGTAAAAATTACGGCGATGGCTCTAAGAGAGTTTCAATATTCCTGAAGTAACAGATGCGAATTTATTATTTAACAACCTAATGTCACACCTATGTAGTATGGTATACTGAATCATGCAACGAAGTAAACGACATCATGATAACTCGGACAGCGATTTTAAGTTTTCGGACTCTAAGATGATCGCTAAGGATGATCGCGAACCTCTTGGAACCGATAAAGTATTTCAGCCGTTAAGTCAAGCAAAACTAGGTTCAGGAGGATTTGGAACGGTGGACATTTGGTATCATCACTCCAAGTACTCTCTTTATGCTGCTAAATTATTCAAGCATGACGAAATCGGCAACCGAAGTTTTTCTAAAGAACTTGATGTTGTCAAAGAATTAAAGCACGCAAATGTTTTGCGTTTAATCACATTCTACGATGAGGAAAGGATCTTAATTTTCGACATGTTTGCCTGTTCATTGGACGAACTGCTTTCTCGATATGTCGAAAACGGATTGGGTCTATCTGAAACGATGATGTATACTCTGATTAAAAATATGAGCGATGCTTTGAAATATCTAGTCTACGAGAAACACATTGTTCACAGAGACATCAAACCACAGAACATTCTGTTCGACGAACATCGCAAAGCATTTATTCTAGCAGATTTCGGATTGGCACTTTCGTTCGACACACAATCATTTGAGTATACATCAGTACCCGGAGGAACCAAAGAGTATGTCCACCCTTCACTACTCCAAAACAATGAGATGGATATTTCGGTAAACAAGGAACTTTGGCCTCTCGCCGTAACGTACTTCAAAGCCGCTACAGGACGACATCCATATTTCACCCGTACTAGAGACAGATGGATACAGTTGATGCTGAACAAACCAGACGACAAGTTTTGGATCGACGAAAAAGAAACTTATCGATCCGATTTTAATTTCTTTACTCAAATTTCTGTTGGCTTTAAAACATCGATTCTAATACCGTTACTTCTTGAGATGATGTCCTCGAATGCAAATTTCACACACTACTTTTCGAAATTCGAAGAGCTTCACATGTCAAAAGATCAGATAGTTCATGTTTTCGATGTCGAGCAATTTCATCTTATTCACTTGACCAAGAATCAGACAAATTTCTATACTACGGTCGAACAAATTTTAGGGTATGATAAAAACGTTTTGAATGCTTGTCAAGATGGAAAATTGCTAAACCAAAATTCAAAACTGCAGGAGACGTCAGAGATTCATCCTGTCATTCTATTCGCAAACAACTTGAAATTAAATGTATCTGAACTCAAGAAAAAGATCAGTAAAAATCTTTTTACAGAAGTAGACTGGACAGAAATTCCCACTGGCAAAGATAAGAGTGTTTTCAAAGCAACTGTTAGGAAAATTGAACAGATTTCGCGATATGTGAATTATGTGAGAGAGTTTTCTTCGATGATTTTCCAAAGAGCGGTTCAAGATAACATTCGATTGAATACAAAGTGGGAAGATTTCTCTCGTGAACTTAAAGAGATAACAAAGATTAAAACTCCAGGGGACGAACTGAACAAGTTAATAAATGAGATAGAAAGAGACATTAATAGAGAAAGTTGTGTCGATCTCAAAACAGTAGAAGTATTGACTGACCTTAGTGGTCTCCCAGAAGTTGTATCATTCTTTAAATGTGTTTCGGTGATGGATCAGAATAAGTTGAAGGCAATAAAAAGACATTTGCGACACGTGCAAGTAGCTTTGGAAATTGCAGTCGAAGCAGTTACAAAGTACGTTTGTGAATTCATCGAGTTGTGGAGTTCGTGGATTAAAGAAACAAATGACTATGAAATTCAGACTAAACATTTAATTGCTAAATCTGACTTTGTATCACATGAACTAAACAAATTATTGGTCAATAAAATCATGTCTCTCTCTTAAATGTCCTTTTTCTTCATTTGTCCCAACTGCATAGAAGAAATATCTGTTAGGAACGCAAACTTAATCACAATGTAGATGAATAGATATATGAATGTGCAAACAGAAACTGGTTCAGGTCGTTCCATGTAAGATTCCTTGTAATGTTCGAACATCCATGTTCCCATCAGGACAAGAATAGTCAGATGTGGCATAATAAGCGATTTTGTAAACATTCTGTATCGAAAATCAAAGAACAGACACACGCTGACGAAACCAGAGATTCCAATACTCAAATATGTAAGTTGAAACGTGCCTGTAATGTCCAACGAAATTGAGATCATTCGAATAAAGTAGGTCAGCATTACTGCATACAGGTTGAACATCTGAGTTAGTAAGTAATTTCCCAAAACCTGGTAGTTCATGTAACGAAACCATCCGTTTTTGAGAATTTCGTCTTCTTCGCTCGGCACATATTCTTCTTTTATTTCCTCGTCGGTAGTTGATGTCATTTCCAAGTTGTCGTAGTCGTAGTAATCCCTGTGCTTTCGTTTCCAAAATGCCAGGGGATAGAGTAATCTAGTGAAGGTTTTGAAATGTCGTTCTGTGATCAGCGAGTAGAGAAACTTTAGGTAGTAGTTGTATGTCCATATCATGGTTGCTCCAAAGAAACACGACATCAAGATCAGTAGACATGCCTCGGTCACCAGTGTTGCGTTCACTACTTTGTGCTGAATAATTAGAGCATGAGCGCCATTCAAAAGGAGAGCATAGAAATGAAAAATAAAAACCAGAAAAAACTTCTTCTTGTAGAAATTGACAAACTTTCTTGTTTGAAATAGAACGTACAGCAAGAAAGCTAAACCAAAGATTGAGATAGTTAGATTGTTAAAGTACAACAAATTCCCTTTGAAGTACATCATGTTCGCCATAGCTCTTGCTTGTCTATAAGAGTTCGATTTAAAGAAAACTTGAGCGACTAAATACTAAATTTCGACAAATGTTCGATCACAACTCTTCTCGGTACAGCAAGATAAACACCGTTGCCTCTAGTTGGAATACTAATCACTTGATTTAATTCCTCTTTTCTTTGTTCATCCGACCAGGCTTCTATAGACATTTCATAAAAATACACACTCGTGTCCTTGTGATCGCTAGTTTCAACCGCTGCTATAACTCCTTTCAAATCTTGACCTGTTGCAGTTTTCAGAGCTAATTGATGATGTTCGATAGTGTAGATGATTCCAACCTTTCCCAAAAAGGTAAACGAGTAGTTTTCCACATCAATTGTTCTCCAGGATGTAATCGTGGTATCACCATCAGAAGATTTTCGTACTTCTGCAATTTTCCTTTCCGTCTCGTTTGATAGCAACAAAATTGTGTCTTCCTTCGCGCTTGTAGAGATTCGAGGATCATCAACTCCTGGAGGGATCTTGGAGTAGCGAATCCGTCCTTCGCAACTGTTCAAGATTCTCACTTCTCCTAAAGTGTTGGAATCTTTTACAAAGAACAATCGATCGCCTCTTACGCAGTACTTGTTGTCCTTCAGGTAGGGAATAATTTCCTTCAGTGATTGTGGCACGAAGATGGTACACCAGTATTTGCCATTGTAGTACTTTCCAAAGCTTTCTGTGTTTTCGTCAAGACAGAAGATAACGTGTGGCGATTTATAACGAGGAAAAATAGGATGCATGTCCTCTCGACCGATTATCAGCGCATTGACATACTCGTTGAGTAGCTTGTGTGCGTTCGACGTTGATGGAATTCTGACAATTTTCAAATCATCTAGAGATGCCCAATAAAGCGACTGATGCATGAGATGGAGTAGTGAAGAGTTGTTGCGTAAGTAAATCTTGCTGACGAAATCAATTTTTTTGGAAAGCGAACACTCCTGAACTAGGTTTTCTATTTGTTCTGCAACAGCATGAATCGACCAGCGTCTTGCAAACTCGAACAAATCCGGATCGAGTTTCATTTGAACGTTGCTTTGAGGGTTCAAGAAGTGTCGCTTTAATCTCTGTAGGCAATTAAACGACAAACTTGTCTCCAGTATCGCGCCGCAGAATTCGGCTAGGGTTGGTGACAATTCTCTCACTTTCACGAACGGAATACTGATGTTTTTTATGCCTCTTCTGTCTCTTAGGACAACTGAATATCTCATATCTTCCGATTGACAATGGTCATTTTTCGTTTGTTCATCTGGTATCATCTGGTTAGTTTCCACGAAGTCGGTCGCTTCTTCTTCAGAATCGCTGAATTCTATCACACGTTGGAAAGATTTGACAGGTTCGAATAAAATTGATCCGGTTCCACAAGTCGTGTCCATCGCCAAATGAATGGCGTTTTGATACTTGTAAAACGAACAATCGTCGCTTTTTGTTCCATCTGGTAAAAATACTTTTGGGGTCGTAATGTCGCTTTGATCGAACAAGACTATTGGAATCTGGAACATATGTGCCACCACAAACACATCGATGAACGAAGCTTGTAGAGCAATATACTGACCAAATTTGGAATGCATGTACTCCGAAACGTCATTCGCTGGCTCGTGTTCGAATCGTTCATTCCGAAACATTTCAGAAAGTTCGGCTACATGTTTCTCAGCGTACAATACTGCAGCCTTGTGCAAAGCATGAGTGTGTTCCTCAGTTCCGAAAACGATCAACGACAGAGATCTGTAGAAACTGTCGTTGAGTGATTTAAGTGACTCTGTAACAAACGGTCCGTCAAGATTCACTTTATAGTAATCATTGATGTTCTTGAATGGTCTGTTGGAGAATGCTAGTTTGTACATAATCTCGCCAAAGCGAGTGCGCTGTAGATAGGTTGTCGGTAGCGGTAAAACGATGAACTCCATTTTGTATGAAAAGCTTTCAGCAAGTTTGTTTTACTCGGATTCATTAATAGTTTTTTTTACGAAGAAAATCTTGCTTTAACAAGACCGTTGATTTCTCCACGACAGATAGGACATTTCCGTAAAGCTAATGAGCACATTGCACAGGCAGGAATGTGTCCGCAAGGTAGGATGATAGAATCGGACGATCTGTCACAACAGATCTTGCAAGTCATTCGTTCTTTCAGTTGATTATTCTCATCTAATAATTGTTCAAGTGACACTTCATCCTCGGATGAAGACGAGTCTTTTACATACTCTGCAACCTTGCTGTCATCCGCATCGTCTTCTAATTCCAAGAGAATTTCGCACAAGTCCTTTGCAGTATAATCATCTCTTTCAAATTTGTCCCTAAAGATTTGAATCGCGTTTTTAACGATCGTGTTCGGAAATCCGACGAACAAACAGCTCTGTGCAGCAACAGACAAAAGTTGATCTTCTGATTTAGAATCAGATTCTGGTTCCGTCACTTTATTTCTGACGTAGTCTGGCCCTTCCAGAAGCAGAACGTGAGGACATTTCGGATACCATTGTGCATGAACTTCCATTGGTACATCATCACGTTCCCAATTTCGTATCCCACCCCCACAAAAGTAGCACCTGACAGAGTCACCGATTCCGGAGTAAACAAAACCAGCTTCTGCCAAGTCCAACGGCTTCACCAAATAACAAATTGGCCAGTTGTCAAACGAATCCAGACGCTTCGATAATAACGCATAGTTAGGAAACTTTGGTTTTTCAACGCAAATGTTTAGGTCAGCCGGTGTCGGTTTCCAATGCGTTTCTAAATCACTTATGGAACTCATTTCGATACATTTAAATTTATGTTGTATGCAAAAAGTAAATACTTAAATACAGTAGTCTTATGTCCTTATTATAAAATTAGTTCGTTAAAAAAACAGAGAAACGAAATGTCTAGTTGCCCACCAGTAATTTTATTCAAACTATCAAATTGCAACACAAGCTCAACGTTGGAAAAAGTCATGAATCGTTCGAATCTTCTTCTTTGGGTCAACTTCTTCTTCTGTTGGCACCTTCATCTTTCGCTTCTTTTTCTGTGATTCGTTCTTTCGCAACGGCTCTTTGGGTTTGAATGTGTCATTCGTCACGTCAAAAAACGAATAGAGAGACTTGACTAGAAGAGATTTTTTCACTTTGGTCTCGGATTCATCTTTCGGAGCAATTTCGTCAAGCGGAGATATGAACTTCTCAAAGTCTGTTGAATTGGCATCTGGAGACAGTTTCAGTTCAAGTAGATCGTCGTAGTACTTGCAAGTAGATGGTGGATGGATAACGGCCATGATCGATATCACTTCTCTCAGAACTTGTTTAACAATGGCTTTGGAATCAAGGTCTAGCGGCTTGTTGTCGCATTTGAGTTTGTAAAGGAAGTCAAGACTTTCCAGCTTCAGCTTTGACTTATCTTCATGATTCACCACTTTAATCACATCTATCGAAATCTTGTCCAAACCACCAGCATCAATGATCTGTCCACGTTGTTTCATTCTCCTGTAAAGCTCGACACCCGCATCGAATTTCTTACTGTTCAAACGACTTGCTGTCACCGTAATCTTCTTTCTTGACGAGATTGTTTTCAGATCAATCGTTTCGTCTATAAACGAAGAAACAATGTGACTTGCAAGTTGAAATGTTTTCCAACTACTCGGTTTCCTTTGAAGAAGTTCAGCACACATCGTGTTCTCGAGCATTTCCGTGGCTAACAAACGGTTTCGCTTCCTAGACTCCAGACCACGGATGATAAAATTGTCTTCTTTATTCGAATCAACGATCTTACCAAAGTATTTCTTTTGCGTTGAAATGATAAATGGCAGCATCGTTTTCTCGTGTTCAAGTTTTGATGGTGGTTTGAAGATCGCTCGATCGGTGTGCGTAATATGTAAGTTGTTCAATTCTTCTACAGCACGTTTAGAGATGACCGACGAAACGATACATCCTTTCTTATAGATATCGTCTGCGAACTTGTCAATATAAGCGCAGTCTTCTTTTCGAATCCAGCCCTTTGTCAGTAACATACCGCTGTCATATATGCCACTCAGCTCTGTTGTATCCATGTTGAGATGATACATGACCGAATCTGTGTCGCCGTACACTACAAATGCGTTACGATGTTCCACCATATATCTTCCAACAGCCTTGATATGCCGACGACCCATTGCAGTTATTACGGCGCTGATTTGCCAGTGTCCGAGCAATGAGAACACACCGTAGATCGAGTTAATTACAATCTTGAACGTGTTACTTTTCTCTTCGGCAATTTGATTACTTCTGTCGTTGTCAAATGTTCCAATCTGTCCCTTAAAGTACAGACGAAGACGTATAATCTCACCCCAGGTCTTCGCGAGTATGGAAGTGGCATGTTTAGGTGTCATATAAAACTTAAAGCATTGTTTTGCTTCCTTGTCATCCATTTTCGACAGTACATCGAGGCTCACTTCGCGATTGTCATCCTGAGCAAATACATTGCTGACCGTAAAGTCTTCATGCACTTTCAGATTGTTAGCTAGAATGTTTCTTCTTGTGAGTTCCACATCAGTCCCCATGTTATCTTCCAAAGCATTCGACGGATACATCGAGGCAAAATCGGCAGTGTTTACTGGTTTGTCGACGACGATTCCTGGATTAGGAAGATGAACGTGTGCTCCATCGTATTTGAAAGGAATGTCGAACTTGTCCAGAAAGTGTTTGCTGATCCGAAGGAACGCTTCTTCGCAGAACGTTTCACTAGTGTATCGATCTGTGAACCTTCTACCGTGTTTAACAATGGAGCAATCCTTGACAAAGTCGAGAAACTCCTTGCCCACTAGTCCCTTAGTATTGTTGTTCAGGTAGAAGGCAAAATCTTCGATTTGATTTTCAAATTTTTTGTTTTTTAGTTCAAACTCGAAGTAGTCTGACACCAGTAATTCCACCGTGTGACTCGAGGTGATGAATCTACGAGACAGGTATTTTATAAAATGGACCAGTTCATTCACTAGTTCTATCTCTTCCTGTGCCAAAGCGTCATTCTTTTTCGTTTGTCTACTTCCTTTCTTAACACTGACAGGAGCGTAACGACCAAGCTGTCGTACTTTTATATAGTTATGAATGAATCCACTTACGTCGAATTCCTTCATATCCCTTGACTCGGAAAGGAATCGAAGAAACATCATCAGATGCGTCAGAGTGTAGTAGTTTTGTCCTTGCTTTTTATTTTTCTCTTTAGCGTTTTCGATTTGTTCATCTAGGATTCTGAGAGCTTCTTCGAAGTTCACATTTTCCAGATGACCATACTTCGATTCTAGATCGAAATGTTTTGCAAGAGTCCGTGTCTTTATTCTCCCCGATGAAAACTTGAAAATCCATTCCTTGGCAGTTGAAAGCTTGACATCAGTTTCATCGTACAAGTAGTACTTTACAACTTGAAAAAAGCTCAATCGGGTGTTTTCACGTGCCGGTTTGATTTTCATTTCTTGCAAAACGTTTTCTCGTCGGTAGGCATAATACATGATTGGAAGTATCATTGCCATCTTCTGGTTATTGAAGAACTCTGAATGTGGAACTTTGAACAGCGAAGTACACATGTTGAAGAACGAATAAGCTTGAAAGTTGTCTACTGTGTTTATTAGACAGGTGCAGATTAGCGCATCCACGATGTTGTATTTGAGAAGCCGACTTCGTTCAACTCGATCGTTTGAGTAGAACAGTCGAGGTATTTCATGATAGTTTACATCTTCTTTACCGAAACCAAGATGCGTTCTGGCTAAGGTGTCTAGTTTCTCGCCTTCGTGAACTCTAAAGAGATCGTTGATCAATAACCCTGGAAAAAGTCGATAGTCAATTTCGAAACATTTGTTGTCTTCGAGTGTCGACAGTTTAGAAGATTTCATCCGATTCTGATAGTCTTGAAGACCTTTCTCGAACGCATATTTGTTTCTTTGAAAGTATTTCATCTGCGACAAACATTCGTAGAGCTCTGTCTTACCCTTAGAAGCAGATTTAATCATCATTGGAATATCGAAACATTCGATGTTGTATCCCAGAAGATAATCGGGCTTCACGTCGACTACGATCTCAATGAACTTTTCCAGTAGCTGCTGTACGTCCTTCACGCAGTAGATCTCGGTACCCGGAAGAGAATCGTTCGAACAGAACTTTGTCAGGTGGCTAAAATCATAGAACGAACCGTCAGTAACAGCTTCCCCGATGGTTATACCAATGATCCGATAAACTGTTTTTCCTTCTTGATACACCATACTAGCCTGAATGATGTCGCCTACGATTCGACCTCCCTGAGAGTCTACCTCGACTGTCTCAAAGTCAAAACCGAGCGTTTTATGTTGATAACTGTATTCACCTATGTTACTATCGTCTATAACGTGCAGACTTTTCGCGTTTCCAAAGATGACTGTTTCGAAAGCGATATATTGTAAATTTGATAGCAGTGGATGAACGTAACCTTTTGGTTTCTTAATGAGTCTTCCTTTGAAATTCTTCTCATTAAATTCCTCATACAAGTCGAAACAAAACTCATTGATGAATTTGTGTGCATTTCCTCTAACAGTACGATTGTTTTCAAAGAGCTCCAGTACCCGTTTGTTGCTGTCTTGCTCTGTAAAGAACCTCTCTTTTCTGTATAAATGTGTCTTAAAAGTTTTGCTTTGGAAATCATATTGGTCTGGATCGTCTGTTCTCATTTTAAAATTCCCGAACTTATCATCGCGGACGTAATGAGAATACGTCTGACCGATCACAGTGATAAGATGCTTCCGCTCTTGATTCACATTTCCTTCATGGTCGCATTCGTAACATTCTATAGCGACCACTTCCATAGAGCCATTTGGTACTGATGCCATGTAGTTTCGTATATCATCAGGAATAGTACTCATGTCCAAATTATATTGAATACAGTACCTCGTCAACTCTTTGTTCTTCACCACTGTCGACGACATATCGTGAATGTAGTAAAAATCATAGTTATGATCACCATTTTTATCAACAAGTTTGTTGTAGTGAGAGTTACCATCTTCCTTAGCATCATTGTAGCTGTCTTCAACGATGTGATACGGAGGATTGTAGAAGTAGCGTTGATAGACATTATCTTCCTCATAGACATAACTGTCATCTTCCTCGACAACATTGCAGTCGTCTTCCATGATGGACAATTGAGAAATGACAAACTCTGTCTAAAGTTTTAGTTTTAATACTAAGAATAAAATAATATCAGTTGAACACCTGAACACGAGTTTGTTGTCTCACTCCTCTTTTCCTAAGATCAGGAAGAAGAATACGATTATCACAAATATATATCGGAGATGATCTTCGAGGAAAAGTTGCTCGTGACGAATTATCTACTGCTGGACGGAAAGACTCTCTAGAATTCTCGAGAGGTATGCTGTAGAAAATGTTTCGAATAACTTCTGGGCAAATAACCACACGATCTCTATAAAGGATTTTCTCTCCAGAAGAAATATCTAAATTGTAATCTGAGTTAGACGGAAAAACTAGTTCTCTAGTCATAAATTCGAGTACATCAATAATAAAAAGTCCTTCTTTGTCTACTCGATATCTGGGATAAGTAAACTCTGGAATGTCAGTGTCTAAATCGAGTCGTTGTTCAAGAAGATTAATGTGTCGGTCCTCTAGGTGACGTTTGGTAAAAACATACGAAGGTGATGTCTTGAAAAGAAACATTCCCTGCCGTTGGAAGAATCTACAGTAAGCGAGTCGCGACTGTATAAGATGTTTTGATAGATCTTGAGTAACGTAGGTTGCAAAGGCAGGAAAATTCTCCAGTGCCTTTTTTGCAGATGAGATCAGCTCGCTTTTGTACTTGAGAACACGAGCGAGTTCCATATTTATTTCATATTGTGTATTCCACAACTGCTCGAAAGAGCGAACGATATTGTGTGGAACTGTTTCTGCAGACCTTTCCATCTGAAATTCAAACGCCGATATCGGAATAGGAACAACACGGAATTGGTACTTGTTCACATTTACTTTGGAATCGGATTCTCGTGTCTTAAGTTCGTACTCGGCTAATTTCATCTGAATCTTCAACTTTTCGTTTTCATCCTGTTTTTCGATTTGTCTAGACTTCACTTGAGCCATCAGATCGGCTTTGTACTTCTCAATGTTCTCTTTCTGGGATGCTATTAGTGCTGTGGAAGCTAGTCGTTTCTCTTCCAGTTCTTTCGTGAAAAGCTGTTTTCTCTCAGTCATCTCGCGTTCGGATTCCTCTTTACTCTTCTGTATTTTTTCGGCGAAATCTTGCTTGATTCGATTCATGTCGATAGAGTATAGCATCTTATCTCGCTCAACCTGCTGCTGAAACATAAACTGACGCTCTTGTGATCTTGCATCTTCGGTGTACTTTCTCTCATCTCTCTCACGCCCTAGTTCGTCTTTGATTTTCAGCAGGTCAAACTCATACTTTTTGCGATCTATTTCAATCTGTCTGGCAAATTCTTGTTTTCTTGTCTCTAGAAGAACCGTATGATCATCTTTCAACTTTTGAAGACCAAAAGTAAATTGTTCCCATCTTTCTTTCAGATTTGTCTCGTGCCTCTGTCGTTCTAATTCTTGAAACTGTTGAAATTGCTTATCTATAAAGTTCATTTTCGCTAATTGGTTGTCTTTTTGTTCTTGGAGCTCCCTTCTAAACACTCGGTCTCGTTCGTTCTCGAGGGCAGTGTACCAATCATTGTGTTTCTGTTTCTCATTGTCAATATCGGCTTGAAGCTTAACTATCTTGAGTTGGTGTTCATGGTTATCATGTTGTGTTTCTCTCTGAATTGTTGTCTGAAGCTGTGTCTTCCACTCGTCCATTTTTAACTTACCAAGTCCTAGATCATACTGCATATTCACGTTGTGTGCTTGACTCTTAGCGTTTATCTCAGCAATGGAGATCGAAGATTGAATCTGATGTATCTTTAGTTCGTGTTCCATTTGAGTTGATTGAATCTGTGCCTGAAGCTTTGCCCATTCGATGTCTTTAGGATCTACCTTCTGTTGGTCGTGTTTAAGTTGAGTAACTTTCTGACCGATTTCTGTTGCCTTTCGAATATCTTCGACAACATTTCTTAAAACTTGTTGCTGTTCAGTGAGCTGTTTAACCGAAGATTGAACTTGTTTGTCAACCGTCTTATTCAGGAGAGCGATATCGCGAACATGATTTGCAGTGTCAACAATAGCTTGATTGATTCTATCTATCTTATCAACAGTCATTCGACATCTGTCGTTTATTCCGGTTTCTTTAAGAACTTCATCGATCATTGCTCGTATAGCTTCAGCTCCGTGCCTTGGAGTATCAAGCTCTATGAAAGACTCATTCTGTGCCATATCGACATCTTGAATTTCTTGGATAGGTTGAGAAACTGTATCTATATGCTCTTTTGGCATATCGTTCTTGGACAAAGATGATCCAGTATTTAACTTCTTGAAGTGAACATCCTCTCGCTCGAATTGAAAAACTTTCTCGAACGTTCGCGGAACAACATTTAAGTCGTAACTTTGAGAGTCTTTGACAACTGATTTAACCAGTGTCTCATCAAATGAATGGCCTGTCTCAGTAGGATACTTTGATTCATCTTGAGTCTCTAGCACATTTGTTCTAGTGTTACTTTCTGTTATAGTATCCGATTTTTCACTTTTAATCGGATTGTCAAAGAAATCAAGAACCTCAGCCTTAGGTTTCACAAATTGCTTCTTGGTTTCTTGAAATGTTTCAGATTCTTCAAAGTCGGGTAGTGTACAGGTGTCCTTCGAAGAGTTTTCAATTTCAGGTTCGAATTTGATCATACTCTCAGCTGAATCTTTGGGAAACTGTTCTAAAGAAATAGGTTCATTTTTTACAATTGGTAAAATGAAACTTTTCGGTTCAAACGTCTCGTCGTTTTCTTCTTGATATTGTTTTTTGTTGTCATTCTCGTGAATAGCTTCCCGGTTACGTGTCACCACAAAATCTATAAGCTCGTCACAGTATTCTGCAATCAGTGAATCGAATATCTTTTCAAAAGAATCATTGTCGAATTCTATAGTGATCGGTGATGATTGTAACGGTAACATTGTTGCTTCCGATCGAGATGGCTTTTTAGAACTACGTCTGGCTGCTTTTACAACCTTCCTCCTTTCTGGTGTAAGCTTTAGGTTTTGTTTCGTTGAAGGGACATTGGAAAATTCATTGTAGAGAACTTCGCCTTCGTAGTCGATATCTGCTTCTTTCATGTTGGAGAGACGACTCATGATTTTAACAAAATCTTGAATGAGATTTGCAGTCATAGCTGCGTCTCTGAATCCTTTCATTTGCTCATATATTGAATATCTAATGTTCTAGAAGTAATCCAGTGTACTCATCGTTGACCGATTCGTTCTTCTTCACAATGGTTGTGGTCTCGGTTTCCTTAGCAGGTCTCAGATGTTTCCTTACAGTCATTTCAATGGTCAAGTTCACTCCGTAAATTTTAGCTAATTCCGCTAATCCTTTTCGTGTCAAGAAAAAAGGTCTACCAAATATGATTCTACAGAAAGGAAGAATATGTTTCTGAAGCATGTGTTCTTCGTCGATGTTGTACAATTGGACTCCATTCTTTGTCACTGTTTCCTGAATGGATACGAGATTGTTCAAAACTCCTTTCCACACAAGTTTCAACTTCTCTCGGTAAAGGATGAGGGTATTGTCATCGATTTTACATTTTAATTCGGCCTGTCGAACAGTACCATCTACTTTAATTTTTTCTACATCCAGATCAGTGTTGCGATCCAGTAGGCTTGTTGTAGAATCAAATTGTTTAAGAAATGTTTCCTGTAATGCTCGTAGACGTACTTGTTGCTTATCATGACGACTCTTAGACTGATCGACCCATTCACCAGAGTGCGTTATCAGAGTATCTCTAATGTTTAGAAAATGTTGCTTTGTCTTAGCAGATGTCTGTGTCTGAAACTGAATGTAGCTCTCGACTTCTCTTTTCAAAGTCGAAATCTGTTCTTGAAAGGCTTCTACACGTTTGTTACAGATTGTTCGGAATTTCGATGCTAGTTTCACGATTTCCTTCTTCTGTTCTGAAAGAGCTTTCACTTGTAAGTCTTTGACGCTGTCATCGATACGCAGCTTGGAAATAACTTTTTGAGCATCCTTCAAGTACCCCATGAATTTTGCAGCCAGTTCGAAATACTGATTCACTTTGTCTTGCATCTGTTTGAGGTCGATCTCAGATCGATCTATTTCTTCAAGATGAGAAATGTTAGGCACCTGAACTGATTTCATAACGTTTGTCGAAGAAAGTTCTTCCATAAAATCTTCGATCTCTATATTGTTGTTTAGATTAAGCTCTGCTGCCCGTTCCTGAAACTCATATAAACTCTTAGGAAGAGTGGCGAGCTGTTTCACGGCATGCATGCGAAACTGATTCAGATGGTCGCGTAGTTTAGCGTCCCACTGTTCCATCATTGGTTTGATTTTCTTCAGGTAATTGTCAAGACCAAGATTAACCATCTCGTCAGCAACTGTAGCGTGGTTATCTGGAGAGATGTTGTTCAGGAACATTGTCATTTTAGCATCGATATCGTTCAACTCGGATGACGCACGACTGATCAGATTTTGAAGATTAGCTGTTTTATCTTGAAACTTAGAGAAGTTAGACAACGGGTTGTTCTCATCAAAAAGAGCAGTTTGAGCTTTTGTCAAAGTAGCAAATAATGGACTCTGGTCATCCTCGCTAGATTTCTTCTCGTTTTGTTCTTTCGAATCTTCTTTTAGCGATTCAACAAGTACGTATCGCTTCGGTTTCTGACACTCGAAATGTTTCTCGTTAAGGTGCATCACTTTCAGTTCCGCGTAAAAGAGCGATTCTCCTTGAGTACATAGACAAACTTCTTTGTTTTCAATTCGCAGGTTGCACTTCCCGGCCAGTTCAAGTTTAGTCTTAGATGGCAGATGCCAACATTCTATTTCATTTTGTTTAGAAATAACAGCCACTTCTTCCAAAGGAGGTATCGTATTTCGAAGCGTAAGCAGTTGATGCAATGTTTGTAGTTTAAAACACGAGTTCATTTGTTTGATATGTTTTAGAGTAACGTTATCAGTAACTGGTTTCGAAAGAAACGGAACAGCTCCAAGTACTAAATGCCATTCGAGGAAGCGATAAAACATTTGCTGGAGATCGGTATTATACATAAACGAATTAATTGTCGAAGAAATGATCATCTCTAAATCATTGATGTACTTCAGTTTTACATGCTCGATAACACTGTCTAAGATCGTCAACTCGCAATGAAAACCGCAGTTTAGATCAGTCAAAAGACCTTTCACGTACTTCTCCAATTTCTGCTTACACACTTTGGAACCACCATCCGTATAATTTAATAGCTGGTCGCACCAAAGGTAGTTAAGAAATTTTTTCATGTCGAAATACTGAAGCCGCTGATGAAATTCAATGTTGAATCCAGACCACTGCTTTGGATCGCAAAGCTCTTCGATATGGACGTGGTTGTGGAGCATCTTATGAATGCATAAAGTCTTTTGAGTTGGCGAAACGATGCGAATATCGTGAATGCTAGTCGGATCAGATTTTTCTTTAAACGTCTCACAAAGAATCTCGTCGAACTCTTTCTCGAAATCGGAGACTAATGTGAAAGGCATAAAACGATCTCTGTGTTTGATCAACTTTAGCTTTATTGACGGATCGCAAAGCTGCTGATATAATATTTCATCTTGGTTACTCTGTCTCTGTTCTTCCTTAGAACAAGATGGTTGAAACAGTAGCTCCATCGTGTATTTTGTATAATGTGTTAGTAATCTGATTCTTCAGGTCTTGGTCGACATCATCTTTGATCGGACAGCAGTTCGTTGACGTGAAATATAATTTTTTGGACAGTCAGAGAAAGTAACGTTTGTTCTCAACAGCGCTCTCGTTGATACAAACCAGTTTGTTCTGTTTCTTTGAAGGATTTCGAATCAGTAGAAGACTTAAAAGTGGAATTGTGTCAGATTTACTCTTATCACTCACATCAGCGTGACATAGCTCAAACTTTCTGAAAGTATCCCGAGTTTGTTTGAGATAACTCGATCGAACGTCTATAGCTTTTTCAGTTGTTTTGTATTCTAGTAAGATCAAAGCAACGTTCTGAATGAAAATTACGAAGTCTGGTCGTCTGTTCAAGATCGTAACTTCAGGTTTCACTGTCAACTTTTGCCTTCGATCTAGTGTAGTGAATCGCTTATGAATGAAGTCGCTCAGTTCCCGAGTGTAAACAGAATCAAGGTCTTTCAGCGTTTTCACCTTGCGGAAAAACCGTCTGAGCTCACTGTGTCTCCGTCGACCTCGAACGAGAAACTGATTAAATTTACCGCTTCGAACCATTCTTTGGGTTGTTCAATTATTTCCTGTATCGCAAAATCAAATAAATAGTACAAAATCCTAGTGCAGACATAGTAGTTCAGAAATCATGAGTTCAATCAAGTACCGTTGTGACATCGGAGACAGTTTACGTCAAGACCTCTGTCTCGAGGAATGGCCGAAGTTTCCATGCGAGTTCGAGAAATACTCGAACGAACTAAACGTTGGATTAATGATGGGTTCTGTGAGGACAGTTGTACAAATCCAGACTACAGAATTCAGAGATCTCCATGTTGTTCGCATCTCTAATTTGATCCATCGTGTGTTGTCCAACATTTTCAACAATACGCCTCACGTTTATCGACGAATCGTTCTAAAACCCGGAACATTTGATGGAAAGGCAACAAAAGCTCTCTCGCTTCTCACGTTGAAAAAGTTTGTCCCAGAACCGATCTATCTTCTGATTATAGATAACACATCCAATTTCTACATCGGATACACCATGTCGAATCTGATGAATCTGTTCTATAAACTTATGAAGAACAAAAGTGTTTTCGAATGTTATATCAACGAAGCTCAGAAGACGATGCGAATTAGAGAAACTTTCGAAACACAATACATAATGGAAAAATCGTTGCGAACGCATCACGAACACACGATAAACCCAAATCCAAATCAAGGTTTGAGAAATGAAAATCAGCTCGGAGAGTTTACACTAGCTCCCTTTAACGATGTTGAGATGGTCAATGCTCAAAGTAGACGCAATAATTACTTGGAATACTTGGAGAACGAACGCAGTAAGCAGTATCCAGAAACTTACGATGGAACGCTTGACTACGTCAAAGGCGTGTTTTTGAAAATCAAGTTGTTTGTTCAGGACTATGAAAACATGAAAGAGAATTTGGAGGCCTCAAAGAAGGCTCTTGAAAGCGACAGATCGAATTTGGTGAATCCAGAAACTATACCATGGATAGAAAAAGCAATTGGCGATTTAGAAGACAAAGCATCTGATTTTAAGTGTATTGTTTGTGTCACCTCCTGGAGAAATTGTTTTCTACCAGGATGTAAGCACATACACGTTTGTAGGGACTGTGTAATAAGAAGTAGGTCCGAATTCAATAGATACGAATGTGCAATTTGTCGAACGATTAGTTCATTTATTGTAACTGACATTGACAAATAAAGATCAACATTAAATATCAAACATATTGTTTGTTTTTCTTCGTTGAAAGTAGATTATACACAGTACACCAATCGTTGCTGCTATCAGTACTCCGA
The DNA here is from genome assembly GCA_038501625.1 of Corbicula japonica. Classification (NCBI taxonomy): domain Eukaryota; kingdom Metazoa; phylum Mollusca; class Bivalvia; order Venerida; family Cyrenidae; genus Corbicula; species Corbicula japonica. Next base: position 144,360 of record JAZAYU010000419.1, on the reverse strand, counting down.
TCACTCCTATCCCGTAGTAGAAGAGTGTATAGCGATCTCGAAACAACCAATCCAATAGACCATCCACTCCCGTTTGGCACAGAACTGGAAAAGTGTCTATATTCATATTACAACTGACATCGGTGCTCCTTCTTCGAATCTTTCGAGTGCGAAAATCAGCGGTGTAACATCTTGGTTGATATTCCGAATCAGACTCTATGAACAAGAAGAACTGTTGACGATCGTAGTTGAGGTTTACCGTGCCAGTTTCTAGCATGAAGCTTATTTCAGTTAGATTTTCATCGTAAAGCTTTTGTTTCACGAACTCCTCAATGCTCTGGTACGAAAATGATGTATTCACCACAAAAAGTGGATCGTTCTTTTGACACTCTCCGTTAGTTGCGAGATAAAAACATCTCTTCTCGTTATGTACTGCATACGTTTTCGGACCACATGGTTTCAATTCGAATCGATTTGATTTTGTCGCGTTTTCTTTAACTGCCGTATAAGATCCATTCTCAGCAACGAAAATGACATTTGCTTGAGCTTGGCAGTCACTGAATTTAACATCTAGCGGGATGTTGAGAAATGGACATGAAAGAGTCGCAGTCGAATAGGTTGATGAGTCTTTGAACCATAAAATCATTCGCCGACGGTTGAATCGAAGGAAAAGCTCAGAAGACAACGATGATACGAGAGCTTCTGCACTTGTCGTATTCATGGAATGTTCAATGCTACTGTTTTGTATGAACGCCGGATAGTTTTCATATGATATCGTTTCATTGTCCGCCTTGTAGACGACATGTAGAGGAATAAAGTAACATTTGTCATTGACAACGCGTCCAATTGTTTTGTTAGCTGCACAAGTTGTACAATAACATTTCTTCAAGTCGTCGGCGTTGGCAGCATAAATCGTGACAAAGAGTAGAACAAACAAACGAAACATTCTGAAAAGATTGTTTTGTTTTCTCAAACATCAAATAATTGCTGTAATAGTTATTTTTCAACAAATGCAAAAACATCTGCAAATCGCAAAAGAAAGTTGCATTTTTGTCTGTAAAGCGCATCACTCTGCTTCTTCCATTTACCAACACAAGTTGGCGAGTAAATTTCCAACGTGTCTCCGTTTTTCACAACATCGTCTCCACATTTCGATTCATCAGTACACATTATACATATTCTCGTTTCGAATGGAATATACTGGTCACAATTTCCGTTCTGGTATTTAAACACAGTCGTTGAATATCTGAAGTTGTCTCGTGCAAACTGATTCACGTCGAATATCCGTTCCATCTGATATCGATAGCATTGTATGTCACCGCACATCGTTGTTTCTTCGAGTGCAGAAGATTCGCAAGGTAGGTGAGTATTAAAATTTCCAGTTTGAAGAATATCCCTACGTCGTGTCTTGAAACCAACGTCGCACACCTTAGAAGTTGAGCAAGAGGACCAAGCACTCCATTCATTGTATATGCATGGTTCGGGTGGCGACCGAAGACAAAAGTCGGTATAATCCTTGCAGCAAGTGCCGTGAACAGTGCAACCAATGTCGCAAGAACAGTTGTTTCCACTACAAAGCGGACTAGTAAAATCAGCTGAGCAACAGCTCTTCTTGTCTGCACAAAGATGGGCAGACATACAAGGTAGGAACAATAACGGAATCAACAGTCGCAACATCTTTGTCCCATGAACGATCTCGAATGCTTAAAATTTTTCGTCAAATACTGGAAAACACTGACTCACTTTTATCGGTAAAGGAAATTCCTACCCAGATTGGGTTTGAATCGACCCCAACTGATTGATGAAAAGTTTACTCAAATGGATGCATCTTCAAAGATTTCAGCAATATGTTCCTAGCACCATTAACATCTCTATGAGTCTCGAAAGTACACTTCTCACAAACAAACGTTTTACTTGATTCTAGTTTGTTATTTCTCGTTCCACAAATACCACATGTTTTTGAAGTGTATGCTTCGTCTTGAACTACCACGTTACAAGCAGTTCCATTCGCTCGATGCAAAAGTCTTTGTCGAAACCTATAGTGGCTCCAGCACAGTAGATCGCGATTCGCTCTTTTTGCTAGATGGTTTGGCCGATCCTTTCGAACGATGGAAGATACTCCAATTTTCCCCAGAGCTACGTAGTTATAATTTTTCACTAGATGTGAGGACAATTTGAGATGGATATCATCTACAAATGTTTTCAGTTTTAGGTGAAGCTTCTTAAGTTGAGTTGTTCGTTCATCTTTTGCTTTCTGCTGATTCTTTTCGATCGCTCTCTGCAGATGTGATTGAGTCTTGTCAATCTTGTCATGAAACTTCCTTATCACACGTTGTTTGTCCTCAACAGTACCAACTTGATAAGCAATACATTCAGTTGGATCATACACTGTTGCGAATGTTCTACCACCAGGATCGACTCCACACATCGCATCTTTTTGAGTAGATTGTCGTCTAGTATATTTTGAATCGCAGGGAATTTGGAGAACGAACTTTCCGTTAGCTCGCTTTGTGATTCTCACATCATGGTCAATCGGTGGAAGTCGATCGACATTTTTGGAGAGTCTAATGAACTTTTCATCTTTCGGAGTTCTCTGATTCGGAAACAAAAAGTTATTTTTCAGGATTACGATGTACTTATTCCGAAATGAGACATCGTCACTGTCTCTTTCATTAAGTATTCGGACGGAATGTTTCTGCACTTGAAAGCTTCCTTCTAGAGTTGACATCGATTTGTCTCTGAGCTCCACGTTTTTCCTCTTCATACGGTTGCGTGTAGCCTTGTGCATCGCGCAATAGTTCTTACACGAAGTCTGTTTGATGTTGCTCATCTTGTTTTCAAAATACCAGTCGTCGTTTACATTCATTCGATACTCTGCAGGAACACTTTCAGAGTTTGTCTTGGCTACAATTTTCATCAGCGAAAATGCATCTGGTTTCACTCCTTTCTCCTTCACTAGGAAGTTGCACCAGTTATAGCAGTGATTACTGACTCGAATCATTTCGTTCAATATTCGCTTCTGGTGCTTCGTAGGTCGAAGTCCGACTGAAAAAGAAGTCATCACTTTTGTGGGAGCAGAATCAAGCTTCTGAATTTTAGTGATCTCTATATCGCTCGTCGAATATCGTTCGCAAGGATGATCCTCGATTTGATATTCACATCGTCTGATGTTGTCAATCCATTTCTTGAATGTCTTATGCTTATGAACTTTAGCGGCATCCCAAAGCGTAATTGTCTCTCGCTTTCGTTTCATGATAAAGATTTTAAAAAAACCTTCAGAAACACTCACTGTAATAATTTTTTTTTAACCAACAAACGAGCAAAATTAAGGTTGTTTAAAGTTAAGGTTTGTGAGGAACAAGGATCTAAAACAAAACATGACAAATAAATCGACTTCAATGATTTTTTATTATTGTAAACTCTCAAAACTGTCAATAACAACATCTTTGATCAAATGTTTGCGCAGGTTGCACTTCCCAGCAAGTTCAAGTTTAGTCTTAGATGGCAGATGCCAACATTCAATTGCATTTTGTTTAGAAACAACAGCCACCTCTTCCAAATTAGATAGAGTATTTCGTAGCGTACTTGAAATCTTTAAACTTTCTTTTCATCAACTGTGGAAATGTTCTCAAACGAAAGTTTTCACATCGGCGAATGTATTCATAGTCACTATGTAGAATCTCGCCAAACTTCTTGCCAAGATAAGCGAAGCACAGAGTCAAAAACAATGCAAAGAAATCGTACTCTTCATGCAAAGTGTTGCCATTTGGAATATGCATATTGTAGAAAAGTATAGGCGGTCTATATGGTTCACTGTAGATCTGGTTGCAACTAGTAAGTTTGTCTTCATCCAGATGTAATGAGATACTGGAGTCACATGAAGAAATTAATATTTTCGTCGATTAAGATGTTGTCTGGTTTGACATCAGCATGAAGTATCCTCCATTCCCTGTGTAGAAACTCCAAAGCAGTGCCGATCTGAGCTTCGCATCTCAATGTAAGCTCTAGGTTTAGTGGTCTATTTTTGTTACGAACTAATCTGCCTAGGTCTCTTTGTTGGAAAGTTCGACGCAAGTGTCAACTAGTGCTGCAAGTTCGTCCTGTCGATCGACTAGCGCTTGTGCCATTTCGAAGCTGAGTCCATGTGCGTGATGATTATCAGTACACTCTCGAAGAAATTGTTCCAACGATTTGAGAAGCTTTTGGGTAAGACTGCTTAAAACCAGAACATGATTTGCAATGGCATCTCCTGCAGTTACCATACTCACAGGAAGCTTCGTCACAGTCTCCAACTGATATTGCTTCATCGGGAACTGCTGCTCGAAGTTACAGAGTCCGTCAAACTCGATCACGTTTTCACCCATCTTTTTTGAAATGGTTGTGAAAATCTTTACTGTCACAATTTCACAAATAGTTAAAAATATCCAAAGCTAATTTTATCGCAGAACGCAGCATACAAAAGGGAGCTACCACTCAGTTATTCAGTCACAATGTGTTCAACAGTCAAACAGTCAACACGTTTCGGCGAAACCTTCAGTTACTATTCGAACTTCGGTTTCATTGACGTTGACGACGAAGAGCTATTCGAATACAGTAATCTGCAAGACGTTTTGTTCGTTGAGTTTGAAGACGGGATTCGTGTAAGACTCTACTGCTCTTTCGAAAGAGGTGAAGACATCGCAATAGTACGAGACGTGGACGCTCGTGTATGCCCATCGACTTCGAAATTGAGCGAATCAAAATTGCAAGTTATTGACGTTTTATTGAGAGAACAGTCAGTCTCGAAGAGTTTGCGAAGAGGATTCTATGAGCTTTTGGAGAAATGGAAATTATAGGCAAAGGAACGTATGGAAAAGTTTTCGTTACTCGAGAACATCCAAACACTGTTGTGAAAATTATAGATGCTAGACTTGCATCTATCGTAGAAAATCATGATGATCTTCTCGCTCTGTCAAAACATGAACACATCGCAAAGGTCCTTGACGTATTACTTGTGGACGAAGAACTTCACATTTTGATGAACCGGTACAAGATAGACCTAGGTCGATTGGTTCGTAACAAGAATAGACCTCTGAATCTAGAGCTAACATTGAGATGCGAAGCTCAGATCGGCACTGCTTTAGAGTTTCTACACAGTGAATGGAGGATACTTCATGCTGATGTCAAACCAGACAACATCTTGATCGACGGAAATATGAATTTCTTCTTATGTGACTTCAGTATCTCATTACATCTGGATAAAGACAGACTTACTTGTTGCAACCAGATCTACAGTGAACCATATAGACCACCTATACTTTTCTACAATATGCATATTCCAAATGGCAACACTTTGCACGAAGAGTACGATTTCTTTGCATTGTTTTTGACTTTGTGCTTCGCTTATCTTGGCGAGAAGTTTGGCGAGATTCTACAAAGTGACTATGAATACATTCGCCGATGTGAAAACTTTCGTTGGAGAACATTTCCACAGTTGATGAAAAGAAAGTTCAAAGATTTTAAATTTATTGACAATTATTTCCAGGCATTTCTTATGTCATTTTAAAAATCAACGTTATTAAAAGCATTGTTCCTTAATTTCACTTGTTGTTCTTCTAATCTTTGGGGATGTGTGGGGTAGTAGCTGGGTGGTAGAGTAGTAAATGATGCATAATTAAGTTTGTGATCGTCTTCGTCTTCAAAGAGCAGTTTATGCTTTATCATCATGTATATAATAAATCCACAGCAAGCTATTGCGGCAACTATGATGATAACTTTGAGAAATCCACCAGTAAAAAAGTCTGCAACATTGTCTAAAACAGATCCCACTTTTTCAACAGTATTGAACCCAGTGCTTAAAACTGTGTTTACTCCACCTAAAATATTTTCGCCAAGGTTTAAAATTTGATCACCGAATCCCGATAAATCACCCACCGATGAGCTGGACATAAATCCTCTAGTTTTCGAATGTAGCAATCCATCGTCGAAACGAACTTGATTGGAATAGGCAATTAAGTCTTCGAAACTGGAGATTATTCGTCTCTTCGTTCGATATCCGTAGATATCGGTGTTGTCAAATCGCAACAACAAGCTCTGGACTTTTGTTGGTTCAAACTTTGTATAGGCGTCGATAAATTGTGTGTTCTCGAGAAGTGGCTCGATGGACGGACGAAGCTTCTCGTTACCTTCACTTAGGTCCTTAAGGTAGGCATCGTTTTCTGCCAGTCGAGATGCGTGATCATAAAGCATGTCTATCGGAGTCTGACTGACTTTCTTGTAATTTATGTAGACGTGAATTTGATCCTTCACAACATGAAAAAACTGTCTACCAAATTTACATTCCTCGACCAAAGGCATGCTGATGGTCGATATGGATTGATCATGTTGAAGCTGACCAATTCGATAGTCATTAATAGTGAGATCATATCTAAATATGATGATCGGCATAACAAAGCAAAGATTTTTCATAGAGGTTTTCACTCCAGCTGCTTCATATAATTCCATGTACGTCTTCCCACCCATTTTTGAAGCTACTAATGTATTGTTCACCAACAGACTATCTACAACGATGAAGTCTGGAACGATTTCGCAGAAATTCGTAGTGAAAACTCCGTTACCGACAAACTCTGCTTTCACAGCTCTGTTTAGGTACGAAGAAATAACCTGAGATGGAACCATTCTTGAAAGAATAAGCTGATTGTCATACATATGTTGTTGATTTTCACACCAGGCCTGTGCGTGACGAATAGCCTCTTCGTTCTTCAACTGTTCAAATTCAAGTCTTAAATATTTTACCACATTGGGCAGCGAGTCGCTATAATGCTCTTGATTGATTGAAGGTCTTTTAGGTTTCGGTCGGTTAGACTTTTGAAACGCAGAATTGCTCGGAGTACAGCTTTTAAATCGCCGATCGCATTCTTCATGTTGCTGACCGCTACTACCTCCTGGCACAACTTCAATACTAGTGCAGTTTTCACTCCGGCATTTACTTGGAATAGTTTTTGTTAAATCGTTGTAGCCGTAGTGAGCATGAAAAATAAGTTGATTTTGGAACTCAACTGGATCGACTGCATCTTTTATGCTTACGTTTGCGTGCCATGAGAGAATCATGCCATTGCTGACCATGTAAAGAATCTGGTTCTCCTCTGGAGCTATACAGTTGTATTTTTCTGCAGATGTTACTTGAGTATCATCACTGGAAAATACGTTCCTTTCAGCATCGGATACGAAGTGATACATCTCTGTTGCATTTGGATGAGGATCGCTCTCCAAGAAATGCTTCGTCTCATATGTTATACGTTTTGCATCGAAAGATTTCATCGGAACATAGTTACACAATTCATCTTTTCGGAATTGTTCCCATACGATCACTTCTCCGCCTGGTTTTGTGAAGTTAGATTTGTACAAATACTCGTTAGATACAGTTCCCCAAGCTGTAAGCATATTCTTAAATGGTGGTGTAACACGAATGTAGCCGATGTCGATGATGCAGTTTACAATGTCGTATTTCATAGTCCACATCCAGTTGTACTTTAGTTTTATAGGATTTAAAGTAGCAAGTCTTGTTTCGGACAACTGAATGATTGTGTCATTGAACTCCGACATCATAACATGAGTGAACTCTATCCCATTAATATCACACTTTCGAGTTTCAATCCATCGTTTACAGCGCTCGGAATCGATGGGCTTGACCTTCTCGGCTAGAGGTAGATTATTAGAGGTAACACCAAGGAAGTTTGACGATGTCTCGATGTAACTATACTTTAGAAAGCAGTGATGGGCAGTTTTCTGAATTGATTGTATATTCGGTTTGTATACCGTCACCATTCCTTCTTCAACTATTGTCGTGTCAAGTGCAGCTCTAGGACAAACAGGTCTCTTGTTGAATATCACTGGAAACGTTGCATCTTCGTTCTCGCAGTAGAGTAGATTGTGCGAGTCTGAGCCTTTTGCACGATGATGGTATGCTGCTATTCCAAAAGCGTCGATGAAAAGGATGGGGGTGTGCTCGGTGAAATTATAAGTAAAGCTGAATCGATAAAGCTGAATTTCTTTGCCATCTGTAGAATTGATCTTATCTAGTGTTGTGCTCAAAAGGTTACAGTCATTCGTGTCAATATATGGTTTTATTTTATCATACAATCTTGATTGACGCATACTGTCCAGTTTAGCAATTTTGTTTGTCTCCGCATCAGAGTTCACGAGATACATCTTTTTTTCTATGTTTCTAGTACACACAAACAAATCGCCTTTCAGGTCATCTATGGTGTATCCCTTGTCAAAGAATGGTTTGAATCGTTGGTCACTTTGACGAATCATCCAGTTCCCATTTATGCGGATGGTATGAGGAAGGTCTCCGTAAACGATATTTGTCCCAGCAAACCTAAAATGGTGGCTGCTTATGGCAAGTGCCGTTGGTACGGCCAGCAATACAATTGTCAGAAGGAAAGACATGATAACAAAAATAGTCAGTAAGTTTCAATGTTTTATTCCCATAAATAGTAGAAAATCATCGATACATTCAATCCCGAAAACAGCCCCCGTATTCGTTGAAGTGTCTCTGTGTGAGTAACAACAGATCCTTCTCCGACAACGAACGATGAGTAAGATTTTGTTGAAGCTTCTTGTCATTTTCTCTCTGTGGCATTATTCCGTACCGGTGTATGAACAGCTCGTCGAACTTTTTTCTCATGTCGCTCTCAGGGTGTTCGAGGATTTGCTTCAGAGTCAAACAATAGGTGTCTTCTGTTGGATCATCAATGGTCATATAGTCAACATCTTTTCTCTGTGTTTCTTCGAGATGTCCTTTGTCTGTTGTAAACTGTCTAGGAGAAGAAGACTTGGCAGCTGCTTTCGTTTCGTTTTTTTCTTTTGAAGTCTTAGCAGTTGTTCTTTTTTCCGCTTCCTTCTTCCCCATGTTTACTTGGGGTCCTTGTCCCAGGACTTGACGAGCTTGTTCCAAAGAAGCTGATTCAGACATCTTTAATAATTCGGTACAAACATTTGAACTTCATCGTTCTGAAATATTTATTTCTGAAAACAAAAGAAAACAGAATTTGAGTGAAATAGCATCAAAGAGAAATGGAAAAGTTACGTGAATTGAATACCACCTTTCTTAATCAATTTCTAATCACATTCAACAGCGAAGTGTCATCTATCTCCCTTCGTCCGACGCAAGCTTTCACTTCGGTAGAAGACAAGTTCTATTCCTCTATCACGAATAGGGATGCTGATGCGACTGAAGGAGCTTCATCTCTGATCAAACAGAATAATGACTACGTTTTTGACAAAAAGTTTGTCAATCCACTTTTCACGAAACAGAACACGACCGAGACGTTACTCCAAACTCTCAAAAACGAAGAGCATATACAGAACCAACATGAACTGATGGAAACCGACGTAGAAGGATTCGAGGACGTGCAGAGGAAGATGAAGAATTTTTTAGCGCTGCAAAAATGTCATCGCGAACAAGAGAAGGAGACAAGGATAGCCGAGGCAGTGGCAGAATATAGGTGGCTCTACCAACCCAAACTCATTTCACCGCATGTAAAAAACTTTCTCCACGAGTGTTTCCAGACTGAGTTTATAGTCGACAAGTTTACAGACACCGTTTTTCGAAACGGTCAGAAAATCATCATCGAAGAGTACAAAGAATCAGATTGCATCTTCGGAATCACCTTAAGAGATTGCCTAAATGATAATAACAGACAACACATCTACAATCGCCTTTTCTTGCCAGGAGTCTACAAGTTCCCGAAATGTCTGAATACTAACTTTGTATTCAACAAGTATGTCGAACAATTTTATCCGACAAACGAAGTAATAAACAAAGGAACTGACACTGTCCTCAGCTTTGTCTTCAACACGATCAAGTTTAGAAACGTGAACTTATCTCAAACGGTTTCTAGTTTTGTGAAACAGTGTAGACGAGATTTTGAACAGATGAACATGGAAGACGACATCCAGAGGTTCAAAAAGATTCAGAATCTCGTCATCCTTTTTCTCATCATGAAAAAAAGATGTGAGAACCTATCGTGCAAGCGAGCTGAGCGAGGTACGATTTCATCAGTGACTGACGAATTCATTTTTAAAGCCAACAAGTTGTATTGGTTGGAGAGGACAAATCTGTGGTGCATATATTTACCACAAACAGACAAAATAAGATACGCTCAGAATATTTTTGACATGTTTTATTGTTTGATTAACGACAGTGCAGTTGATAAATAAAAAACGTAAAAGAGTGTACGGGTTTCATTGATCCCTCAATGACCAATGGCCTGTTCAGCCTAATATCACTTGTCCTAAACCAAAAGAAAGTCAAAACGTTTGTGAAGAAACACCCGGTGTCCATGCATATCGAGTTATTATTGACGAAAGGTCTGACTTTATTGTCACTCGTAGTAAGTTTACTCCAGTGGCCATACAATATGACGAAATCTAAATTTTCGTAGTAGATAAACCAAGGAATCTCTGTTTCTGGCACATTACGGATATTACATATATCGAAGATCTTCTGGTTACCGAGACTTCTTGACGGATTCAGTCCAGCATGAACCAATATTAGTCTTAGGTGTGACGAAAATCCAAAGACAATGCTCTCCGTGAGAATGTACATCAAAATCATCAGATCTTCACTGTCCTTCTTATCCATTTGAAACTCTTTGCATAGACAATCGTAGTACCAATTCCATTCTCGTTTGTAATGATTCTGTTTAGAACAGCATCGAAGCCAATTGATTAGCGAGTATACGGATTTCACAATTTCGAAATTGCGCTTCGAAGCGTATGCTTTCTGTAGCTTTTTGAATCTGTATCTTGGTAGAAATCGTTGGCAAACTCTCAAGAAGACGCCAATATGTTCGTAGACAAATTTCACCTCGTTGTTTCCAAGGATTAGTAGACAGTTGTTTTTGTTGTTGAGTAGAAATCTAGCGATACTCTTAAAATGACCTGCAGTCTTGTACAGAATGTCACCAAGAAAAACCAACAGAACTGTAGGCTTCAGATAGTAGTTTCTTATGTCTTCGTAGTTTAGCTCCTCTTTGTTTCCAGCGATAAATCCGATGTTGTTCTCCAAAAGAAATGTTTTTAAGACATCCTCCTTGTCATGTAAGTCGCCAACGATATACACTTCTTCGAACCGTCGGAATGTCTCATCCAAGTCAACAGCAAACTTCGGAAAGCTCACTCTGCTGTGTTTCTCGTTCATGTTTCTGTTGATGGCTGCTGAAACCCAATTGTGATCTTCCTACAAACTCGCAGCGGTCGCAACTCAATCTTTCCAGCTGAGGCCTCTGTCTTTTTTCCTTCTTCTTTAACCACGGTAGATATTCAACTGATACGACGTAGCCTTGCTTCTTCAAAGTCTCTATAGTTTCTTCAACGTTTTCTTCGCAGATGTATCCGAAGCCTCTTCGCTTAATTACTCGAGGTTTCCCAACACGACTTGCTTTGCAAGTGCAGTCTGGTGTTTTACATTGACCGTCTACTTCGATGGAAGGAAAGATGTTGTGAACTATCCGTCGCATCCACTGTAGATCTGAACCACTGTTGAATATGAGAAACAAATACGTTTTGACTGTCTTCGATAGAACTTCCTTCCTGACTAGCAGATATTTCCAACTGATGAAGTCTATCAGATTCATATGCAGAATTCTTAGTAGTGACTTCGCAACTTGTCTAGTAGGCTTGAATTGTCTTGTGTCAGTTAGCGACTGTTCTCTTTTAGAGCTGACTTTCAAATGTCGTTTTCTGTGACCTCGAACAGGTTTTATATCAGTAATCATCTCTTCTTGCACTTCTGTAGTATTGCCTTCGATTGTATCAGTTGGGGATACTGGTAAGAAATCGTTCTTGCATGCGTTAATACTGCCCATTTTTGAAGAAAGTGGTGATTTTTAAGACAAGAACCGTGTGTTTAAATAGTTTTTTTTTCAGATATCTTTTATTCCAAAAATCAAATAACTGATTCCATTATCGACAGCATGTCTGGAATCGCCGCTGTTAGTGGTCTAGTGACTTTCATGACGAACTTCTCAAACGGCTCGATTATGACTGTTCTGAGATTTGGAGGCTCGTGCGAACTCTTGGAGACGACGTATCCGCTGGGAAGAAACTGTCCTCCAGATGCAAGCAGTTGAAGTATTTCTTCTCCAATGTTACCGTACGTCTGGAACAGCAAGGATGACCAGACTGCCTCACGGGTTCTTAAGCTTATGATTGTATCCTCAAGAATGTTTGCTATCTCGAATTTAGGAACGATGATCGGTTTTAGGAAAGTCTGTCTCGGAGACACCTCGATTTTTAATCTTTCTAAATCGACAGACTTGTTTGGTATTGGTGGAAGCACGTACACTTGGTTGTCGAGCTTGAATGAAAAAGGTCCTGTATTCTCGACCTCAATCTGCACATCGTAATCTTCGCACTTGATGCTACAGAGATTGTTTTTGTTACACTCGATTTCTCGGATGGGAAGCATGGTACTTGAGCTAATTTCTTTCAATCGAGCTATAGTAGTATCTCTGTCGACGTTCTCGTTGAAGAGAAAGTTATCCACGTATGCCTCGGCACACTTACTCCGATTACTCTCATACGCTGTGTTGATGAATACGCTTTTCAGCGTTTCAGTAAAATCAACTTCGTTTGAGAAGTCGTTTCTAGAATTGAAAAGCCTGAAGTAAGACATTGTAAAGTGAAAAGATACACAGTTTTATCGGTTCTCTTGTTTAATAGTAATTTTTTGATCACAATAAGTAACGATCATTTACATTTACTCCACTGTCAAGTCTCTCCATGAGTTTACTGCCGGGAATTAAGTAGTCGTTCTCTTCTCTGTACACGTTTCTCCCTGGCAGAGCTCGGTTGTCTCGTTCGCTCATCACGGTTTTGACCATCTTAGGATGAGTGAAGCAAAATTTGCATGTCGAACCACCCACTATCTGCGAAAGATCTTCGTAGTCGAGAGTTACTTCACCACCAGAAGAAATGTTGTCCTGTAGATTTCTCATCATGACTCGATTGTTGTACTTCGTAGCGTTTTTCTGAAACTCGTTGAACCAGAAATTAGTGTGCCTGTTTGGCATGACATGCCTCTTCATCGAGAAACCTGCTGGAGTAACAAACAGCTTGCTGTGAAACACAAAGTTCATGTTGATCATCCCAAGACACATAGGATTGTAGCCACCAATGCCGCTTAGAGGATCTGGAACTGAATCCGGATTCAGATAGTCGAGAGATTCGTTGTCAAAAGCTATGTTACTTCTACCATAAGGATTAAACGTGTCTTCAAACATGGCTTCATTGATTTCACATTCGCTGAAGATTGGAATCCAGACCTGTTCGTCGTAGTTTGGAACTGGTTTCTTTTTGTCGAAGAAGTAATCCGAGTCAATAATCTCATTTGCCATCGTCCCATGTTCCGAAAGAGCACAGTGAGGATATCGTATGCATGAATGCGCTAGGGAAGACGGCATGTGTCCTGTCTGCATGCTTGTGACCAAGTTGTAATTTGGAGACTGACTGTCGTTGTTGACCATTGTCGAAGTTTCTGAGTAGAACAACTTGTGACCCATACACCTGGAAATCAGTAAAGACTCTGTTTCGAAGATTTCTGTGCGATTCAAGATAAAACCTAGACCCAGGTGGAATTTTCCACTCGCAAAAACCTCTTTGTACAACCTTTCGCTGTTAAGCATGTAAAGAACAAACTCTACGTAGGGCTCAATTTTCTCCGGGTACTCAAACTCTCTAACAAGGAGTAACTTCAACCTCTCGCCGTTATTAATGATCCACGGGTAGAGATTTGGATTGTTTCTCTTTACGTAAAGTTGGGCATGTTTAATCACATTCAGAGCCGGCTCCTTTGTCTGATATGATCTTCCATCTTGCCTCACTGCGAACGATAAACTATGTCTTCCGAGTTTTCCTGTATCGAAAAGTGTTTCAGTATAACTGTTTTCATTCCACAGTGCGATGATGTTGGTGACTATGGATTCGTACGTCAGGCCGCTGATCATGATCCAAAGTGGTTTCTGATGAACTTCACTCAAGAGTTTATCGATGTTGGAAGTAGAGACGGCTGTCGTTTTCCTCAAAGGAAGATGGTAGTGCATCGGAAACGTGTCTTTTAGATTTTCGAAAGTTCGAATTTTCTGTTCTGCTATCACGTCATTTTCTCGTCCTTTAGTGATCTGACTCAGCTTAAACATTTTCGATAATCTCTGTGCCGCTCCATTCACAGAATCCCCAAAGTCATTGAGCTCTCTCAACATCCCAGTCAAGTAAGGAATCATTGCATCTACTCCAATATGTCTTGTCACGCCCTTAGCATCCTTGATATAAACTTTCAGAGGAAGAAGATGACAGTTCGAGTTGTTGCGTTTGAAGATCTCATCGGTGGTCTGACCGCTCAATTTCACAGACAGAGGCATCATGAAATCTATTTTTGCATTTCCTTTAAGTCGGTTTTTAGCAGATGTTTCACCCTGATAGTATGCTGGATCAAGAACGTACACCGCAAACAGCTCAGTTCCCATTTTTAGGTATTCTACTTTCTTTATTTTGGAGTCTGAGGTAGCGGCTCGTTCGTCTTTTACGAACAAGTTTGTGGATTCCATCCTGATTTTTCCGTCGGTGATGAAAGCCTTCTGAGGATTGAAGTCATCTGGAGACACCTCGCAGACATGAATGTTGTTGATCAATTTTGTGTTTCTGACTAAAATATGTTTCTGAAGCTTCACTCGAATGTTGTCTGTAAGTATGACGACACCACTCACTGGAAGGTTTTCTCCGACAATTTCGATATTTTTCTCACAGTCTTTTGGAGAGAGTGTGTTATCAGTGTTGATTCTCCAAATCTGTGCGACTTCATTGAGAATAGATGCCTCCTTTTCCAATTCCTGCCTAGATGTTTTGAACTTGTTCAGTGCAAATGTGTACTTGCTAGCTTTCCCCAGCAGTGAACTCAGCAGACTTTCTGGAGATTGTCTACTGTAATCTTTGATGTACTCAGGAAGAGAATATACTGGAGGAGAAGTATCCCACATTTCTTCGACAAGTCTGAAGCACAGTCCGGCGTGCATGCTCCTATTTTTCAGCATGTTTTGATAGTCTAGATGCTCATAGTAGTTTGCCAGAGTGTTCTGTTTTGCAGCACTAGTGTTTTTCACTGAACTGATGTCTCCCGCTTTCAGCAACTCGTCATGGATTCCAGAAAGCTGTTGAATCAATTTCTTCATGACTTTCGACTGAATTTGAAGCAGATCGTGCATCTTCATTTTGATATCAAGATTGTAGTATCCAACTGTAGGTACACTTGTTCCTGGTTTTACTCGATCGGCCGCAACTCTGCTCCCGTAGATATACTTGCACATAACAGATTTCAAAACGTTGGCGTCTGTCCTGACGTGGATCTGCTGAACGCATTGTCCTAGTACACTTTCAGATAGATTCTCGAATTGGTCTTCAATAACGTTGATGTCAAAGATCATTTCAAGTTGTTCATTGACCATCTCTGGTGACAGGCACTTATGAAACCGGTATTTTTGAATCAGATTGTACAAACATGTTATGATGTTTCTGTTGAACATCAACTCTTCGCCGATCTGACTGCTAGTGCAGTTCAGTTTCGGCTCCGTCGATCGATGTACATGTAGCATAGACATAGCTGAATAGTGATAATATCTTTTCTGGCAGATTGTTAAATAGTTTTTTTCTCGATCAAAGTCGTCAATTTAAATTTTAATATTTAAGAAGAATTTCATAAACTGCTATTGAACATAACTTGCAGACATGATGAAACTAGGAAAAATATTAAAACGTTATAGAATCAGATACTATCGAAAGAAACTCTTGAAAAATCCGACGTATTTCATCAACCAGCTGAACGAGTCTTCTTCGTCTCAGCAATGTTTCAAGAAAGACGTGAAAGAAATCGGTTTTTATCCAACTTTACTCAACAGTTCTTTGGATATCAAACTAAACAAGCTAGTACTGATCTTGAGCGCCGAAAACTTTTTCCTCTGTAACGGAGAAACAATCACTGACAATATGAGAGTAATCGAATATCAGATGAAACTTAACAACATCAGCGACAACTTCTACCGTGAATGCTTCTCAAACAGCGCAGAATACGAGACTGGAGCTAACGAAGCATACTCTCAGATCAACTCCTTAATAGCTGCTGCAAAATCGGCGAGTAGTAAGCGATTCAAGATTTCTCGGTTCTTTAACTACTGGCACAATTCTCTGAAAAGGGATCACTGGCAGCTGTCTGAATGTGAATTGGAAACAGACGACTTCGTTATCGTCAAGTATAAACTTTACAAGAAAAAACACAAGAACTACGTTTTTGATCCATGTCTTTTATTCGGAGCAACAAAAGAAAACCTGTACATTGGTCTAGATGCTGATGAAAATCAGTTTATCTGTTGGCTGAAAATAGGACTCTTGATTGATGTCTCAAAGAAACATATTATTCCTGTGGAAGAGAAAAGCGTTCCCTGAATTTCTGTAGCGTCGTCTTCATTTTCTTCTTATTTTTGTGTTCATATATCGCTGAGCTTGAAGTAACATACCGTTCTTGTAGCAGAGAAAAGTGTTCTCTAAATTTCTGAAGTGTCGACTTCATCTTCTTTGTATTGTCGTACTCTACCATTGCCGAGCTAAACTCTTTTCGAAACATCTGATTGATACACATAGCCGAAATCTCGGTAGAGGTTCGCTGAGGATGGTCGAAGATGATTTTCAAAAATTGCCAGAGAAGAACTTCATTTTCAACATTACGGATCTTAGGATCAATGTGTCTGAATGTTTCATGAACGTACCGTTCGAATTCATCTTCTTTCTTTGGTGTATCATTTTGATAAGAGTAAAATGTTTTGCGTTTCTTCATTTGTTGGTACGAGATTGTTTTTGACGTATGTTTCTGTTCTGGAAATCCTCGAATAAAATCATCGTAAAACAACTTTTCTCTTTCTTGGTTTATATGATAGTCTCCTACGTTGTAGCTCAGAAGCATGAAATCATCATCATTTTTCAAGAGTTCTCCTGAGTCACTGATTTTAACAGTGTCAACGTTATGAGTACCTTTAACGTTGTACTCACTTGCCATAAAATTACTCAGCTCTGGAAACTCTTCCAGATTAAACACTTTCCTCGGTTCTTGAGAGTAGTTCGCGTTTGAACTGTTCAACGAGACCGAGGATTGTATTGAAGCTTCCATTCAGCGTACAGTCTTCTTCAGTGAACGTAAACCTTGATGATATTAGTCGAAGCTTTACAAGAAATTCTTGGATGTCTCTTTCTTCAATCAGACTGAGATGAAATCGCTGAAGTTCCTGCTTGATTGTTTCGTGGTCCATACTCAAATGATTTATGTCATGGCAATCACTCCAGTTTAATAGCAGTCACTCTCGTCAAAAGTAGAGAAACAACTGAGAGAGCTTGTACGACATCAACACGTAATTGAATTTATTCCGAGAATACGTTCGACTCAGGTAAGAAAATAGTGAGCATGAACAGGAGAAAGACTGGTCCGTTGTCACATCAAAAAGAAGTTGTTTGTAACCACCGCTGATATTAGTTAATCTTTTCCTCTGATGTTTACAGGCTGAAGGAGCCGTCGTCGAGTTACAAAGAAGCTGAGTAAATGGTGTCTTTTTTACAAGGTAGTACGGCGAGCTGAACGTTTTGGAATCCAAGTTGAGGAGTTTGAAATCAACATCCAACTTCAAAGTATTCCAATCAAAGGATCTTAAAATGATACTGTTAAAGAACAGGCGATGAGCTGGCTGACAAACCACACTCGAGGAATCGTAGCACTCATATATTGTATCTTCATCGTCTGATCTTTCTTCTTCGTAATCAACAATTTTCACCTGGAAAGAATGCGTATCATTTCCGAGACTATATTCAGGATGTATGATGAGGCTTGACGAGCTTCGAAGCTTGTACTTCAATACAGAGGAGTAAACGCATACAAGATTTCCTTTGTTGACAGCCAACAATGAATGTCCACTTTCTGTAAACGTACTGTACAAGTCGGAACTTTCCATCGCGAACTCATGTTTCCAAAAGTGATTTTCAATCAAAGCCTTCAGGCCGTATGTGCTAGGGGAGTAAAAGATGTCCATATGTAAACACGATATTGTCGTAAGGAACGTTTTTTCTCTCACCTCTAGAGCTCCATATACTGTAATATTGCGGATAAAATTCGACAGTGAAGATAGCTTTTCTTTCAGGGTCAACTGTTCGAACAAAACACTCATCTAAGGAATCATCTCCTAGAATAAAATAGTGAGTTGAAATTACGATATCGACTTCTGATGAACTCTGAGCCTGAATCGACCGAAGTAGATCTCCAACGAAGATGATAGTTTCCTTTAAAGTAAGACTTGACAGAAATGTTTTGTACATCACTCTAATCTGGTATTCAACTTCTACAATTCTACCTTTTGTGTTGAACATTCGAAGAAAATCATTCACTAGAGAATCTCTGTAGTTCCCAATGACTTGTTGAGGTCTAGAACTTTCACAGTATTCGCAGCAGCTCTTCAACAGTAGCAGTTCGGACGATTCGTTTTTGAAAATAAGTCGAATAGAAGAGAGGAGGTTGGAGTAAAAGTAGGGCTTGTATCTTTGATTCTCCAATTCATCGATCCTTCCTTCGCAAAAAACAGTTTCGAGTTCTCCATCGATTTTGAATTCGCCTGATTCTGAACATTCGTATGACAACTGTCTCGATTCATCGTTAACAATATGAAGAAAGTCAGAATCTGAAACATCGTTTTCCAGGGTTTCACTTTTCTTTCGCACGTAAACAGTTTCGTCTGTTTCTGAATTCCCAGTCAATTCTAAAGCCGACAGTTCAAGATCGTCGAAAATAAAATATAAAAACGGATTAAACACACACGGTAGAAAAACCTGGTAGAGATACCAGACCTGTTGACGACTTTTTGATCGTGACAATAACTTAGCCTCTTTGTATTTTGTGAAACTGTTACAGGGTTCGAATATCATATAATCTCCTTTCAGTTTCCGCATCGAAGCGATCACGATATACTCCTTGGACGGATCCCAGTCCTTAAGCTCAAAAATGGATTCTTCAGTAACTGAAGTATATGACATCGTTGGAAAACTTGATCACTATATTTTGATTAATTCCACAAGTAGTAAGATCGGAATTCGAGTGCACAAGGCGTATCAACTGCTGTTGACGAAAAGATGTTTCATGAAGGTTTCAATAGCAGTTCAAGCTGCAAAGTTAAAATATTTGAAAAAATCGGTGTGCACTTCCAAGTTTGCAGTTTTGGAGAACGAGTACTATGAAAACCACGTTCATACAATGATCAACGTCTTCGTGGATGTGCTGACTGCTTTTGTTGGAGAAAATCAGACGGAGGAGAAAGATCCAACTAAGTTTATTAATGATCGATGGCAGAGTTTGTACGAATACTGGATTAACTCGAACAGAAACACTTCGCTCGACACACAATGGATCTTGACTAATATCGGAACTACAATGAAACATCCGGAAAATTTCAAAATGATCTACAAGATGTTTGTACTCTGTTGTGTAATTCGTTGGGAAACGCTTCGTGTTCCAAAGCAGAATTATTCGCATCTACCGCAGTTTTCGACATTATACGCACAAATTCTGAGTATTTAAGATTGCGAAAATGAGCGAGATATTTGTTTCTACATAAAAATGGCAAGTACTATCATTCAACTTACTCTTATCGATGAACAACTGAAGGACGTTTCCGTGCCTTTGGTTTTCGACAGCGATATTAATTCATACAAAGGCAGTGTGACTGTTGAAAACTTCAGATTCCCACTTCTAGTGAACTTACCGAAGCTCGAACAACTGAACACTGAAAGAAACGCTCGTTATGAACTGATGTTTTCTAGCAACGAGAAAGGACTTGTGAAGATTTTTCTCCACGAAGAAAACCAAAAGTTATATAGTAGTAGATACAAATTTATTCGATTAAACGAGAAATACATCTACGAACTGTTGCACAAGAACAACTGTGATGAAGCAACACTGTATTTTGATGGAAATAATTTTGACTTCATATTCCAAAGCGATACTCTTGGTTCAACGATCATCGAGAAGCTGGTTTACTTTTTCACGTCGATGCCGGCGAAACTTCTCTACTTGACTCTTGTGGCATACAAATCGTACCAAGTGATTGACTGGATCCAGATGTTGATTAATGCGTCTACAACACAAGCTGGCAGAAATGGAGTTTAAATCCAGGAAGGTTGCAGCTTTGAGTTCTTTCGAATATCTTATTGTATATGAAATGTCTTAGAAATAAATCTGATTCAAAAATTGTGTTTTCATTTATGATTTCCAAGTATCCAAACTTCCGTGCAAACTCTATCACGGAAGCCAAAATTTCGTTCACATATCTTTTGACGTTGATCTTCCCAAGTAGAGATCTTGATCTTACTTGCAATGTTGGTTCAGCAACTTGAGACTGACAGATCGCTCGTTCTGAATTGTCTGAATCTGAATACAGAAAGTCATTAACTTCGTTGATTCCAAAGTAAAAGTAGTCACTCATCTTCAAACCATTGTCCTTGTGAATATAGAAGTCACTTATTTCGAGTTTCACTTTTTTCTGAACTATGCTAGAGATATCAATTTTATCTGTCGACGGATTCTCCACGAGGTATTGGAATATAGAGTTCACAATCTTTCTCGATGCAGTGAAAGGTGGAAAATGAAGACCTTTAATGACAATTCTTCCATCTCGATCGTCGACTCCAGCATAGGTGTTGATATCGCTCGCGACAAAATTTTTCAGTTTATGATCGAGTTTCAGATGAAATCCCGAGATCGGTTCCTTTATTGTGTCACTGGTCGAGAAGAAACTGTCCTTGCACATTCCAAAAATAGTTGATCTGTTTCGAAGGAAGGTCTTGAACATGATGTATACCGAATCGTTAAGTGTGCGATAGAAAAGGTCTGGACAATGTCGTTTACTCATTCCGAAGAGAGTCACAATCACATTTTTCAATTTTGGAACCAATCTCTTACTCGTGGCAAGACGAGAGAAGACACATTTCATGCCTCTGTCGAAGTTACTCTTCTGTATGATCGAAGCGTAGAAGTGTTCGAAGTCATGAATCTTCACCATAACGTTCTTTGATGGTAGTTTAGATTTCTGTAAATGAATAACGCCCTTCTTCAATAAAAATTTTCTTTTTATGAACATCTTGTTTCTGAGTAAGCTAAGAAGTCGCTTCAGTGGTTTCAGTCGCGATCTCTGAATACAAATGTTCCTTTTCACTTCATATTTCTGACTCAGATTGCGTCTGACAACAGGACTGCTGGTTTGAAATGAAGAAATATTCGACTCTTTCAGCTTTTTTAGAGCCCTCTTGAGTTGAGATCCCGAGCTACACGTCGCCATGATTTCATCTGTAGAGGATACAACAATGGAGTTATGTCCATCAAAAACTATCAATGGAGCTTCTTGATGACATGAAGGTATCAAATTCTCTCTGAAACATTCGGAATAATTGAACCTCGGTACGTAGCACACTTTCCTCAGTTCGACTTCCAAACCTGGATTGTTCGATACAATGATGAAGTCGGATTCTTTTTCTAGGAGAAACTTGACAAGAGTAGCTTGGCCGTGCTTGATAAAAGAGAAGTTGGTCTTTGAAGGAATTTTTTTCACATTGTCTTGTCCAGGAATTTCAATCGACTTTAGATATTTACCGTCGAGATATATTTTCAGAGACTCTTTGCATTCAAAGTCTAACTGTGTGCGTACAAAGTGACTAAACGCATCTTCCTTCTCTAGTGGTTGTTGATTTAAGTATCGTCGTTTCGTGTTCAGCTTCACAGCTGTGTTTGGACTGTCATACACGGAACATAACAGTTGAAGATTGATTGAAACTTTTTCACCAGTCTTTTGAATTTTTGTCAGTCTATTCAGTCGATCAGGATGTAATGTCGATGATTCTATCCAAACAGCATCTTCGAAAGGAATGGGTATCTCTTCAATGAAGTCATGAATGGTGACTCTCTCGTTCATTTTTCTATCGACCATAATCGGTTTCTGATACCGACATAGAATCGTGTCATTGTTTCGTAAGAGTAGAACATACAGATGTGCCACACTTCGTATTGTTCCATGGATGGCTTTGTAGTCAATAAGATAGGAGTGAACAAGAAGAACATCAGTCGAATAATCCGAAGCCCTGGTAGTCATTGTCGTCGTCATATAACAATTGGTTGTCTCTTAGAAGAGATGGTTCGCTCAATACAAAGTTTCTCTCTGATGCACTGAAACTCTCGCCCAATGATTCTATGACGAGTTCTTCTCCTTCTTCTATAGAGTTTCTTCCAGAGCTCAGTTTTTCTAGCTTTCCTCTTAGGTGAATTAATGTTCTCAAAACAGGTGCCGAAAACTGTGTTTCGTTGCAGTACACTATCACGTCTTTGAAGTAAACTCCTTCAACAGTTTGAATATATGGGACACTTTCTTCCTCGGTGTTGGTTCGCGCTAAGACAGTGTAGATGAAATCAAAATCACCTGAAGTCTCGACTTGATTTTTTATCGCTCTAATCAGATCACCGATCGGTTCCTCACTCATAAATACCATATAGTCGAACTCGTCATGCCTTTTATATATCAGAAGATAAATTAGTGATCCGCTCAAACTATACCGTCTTGTTTTCAAGTCTTGAATCATGATTGGAGGTTTTATCCCGTTAACAAGGACTTCGGCAACTGTTTCTGTCGAAAATACCTTGTTGTCCATGAAGTTGGAAGAAGGTAGATACAGGTTGTCTGGATTCGTTACGTGTCCTTCGATGCAGACACCCGTGTTGAGTTTCTTGTAGTCATTTAGTACACTCTGGGCGCTCGTTCCAACAACCTGTAGACGCCTTGACATCTTTTCTAAACCGTCAACGACATCTAAAATTTGTCTCAGTTCGTCGTAATCGATCATGTTAACATCACCTGTAGCCTTCTTGTGTCTTTTTACCAAGAGTTTGTAACCTTCTTCGTTCGTATTCAGAAGGTTGATCAAGTCTGGTAAATAGTAAGTAGACAGGTCGATGCTGTTGATGCACGTCTGAAACTTAATAGCTTTGGGATCATAGTGTATTCTCGCAACTGGAAGACCATTGATGTCTTGGCGGTAGGTATCGGAGTAGAACGTTAGACTACTAGTCATGAAAACGGGAGGGTAATCAAATCTGCTATGAAAATCCATCTTTTGCATTTCAGCTGTGTCGAAATTGTATTTCTCTCTTTATATACTCAAAAATAGCCTTCAAAAGACTGAAGTTTCTTCACGACGAAATGTGGCGTATGCGAAGTGATGGAAGGCAGCAACGGTTCAACCAACTGTCGGTCTTCGTCGAGATATAGAACCGTAAAATTGATAGCTGGAAAACTCGGTCTGAAGTATGTTTCCTTACTCACGAGATGGATAGTGATATCGTGTCTTCGATTCGAGATAAACTTGATGTTTTTCAAGAGAGAGTTGATCGTCATGAGAAGTATGTTGTGAGTGGGAACGTCTTCAAAGACATCTTTGTACCTGATAATTAAGTCCTTCCTGGCGTACATATTTGGAGAATTTGATGAAGATATAACCTGAAACAGTTGGATCGGATTGATATCGCCAAACTCGCTCAAGTGAACTATACAGGAGATAGTTTCGTCGATGTTCTTAGTGGCCATTGACTGTTGAGTTTCAAATGTGATCAGAACGTCGTAGTTTCCAAAACTCTGCGGAATTAGTTTAACTTCATATCCTTCGACTGAGCAAGAAAGAGGGTCTGGTGCTTTAGTTCCAATCAGTTTTTCCAAAATTGGAGCTGGATTTTCGGCGTTGAGAAGATTCATCATGGAAGTCGAAACGTTGCTCTCCTTACTTCTTTTAAGTAAATAAAAAGTAAAGATGTTCTGAGTTTTGAAAAACACCACAACAAGCTTGTGGAAACGACAGATGACTAAATCATCGTTCAGATACACGTTGTCTTCCATATGGTAGACGTTTTTATACACTTGCGATTGCATGGTGACAAAGGCTAGATCATAAAAACAACAAGACCAGAATACGTTTACATGATTTAATACTTTCTTTTAGTAACAAAGTTCTGCTCAATAAACAATCTAAACAGCTCGTTGATCAGTTTTTCTTCTTTGTTCACTTGCATGCCTGCATCTGTCAACACTGCTTCTGCCGAAGGGACATCTCTCTTTGGTTCTGGAGCTATTTGTTCTATGATCTGTACAGGTGCGTTTTGAGCTGCTAGTTGCTGCATAGAACTTCCCTGAGTCGGTTCCTGAGCTGTTGTTGGCAGTTGTTGACTAGACTGAACCAAATTTGTCATCTGAGTTCCATGTTGATAAGAAGCATTTCCAGGAGCGTTTTGAAGAGGATTGATCATAGTGTTCCCTTGCACTTGCTGCATCATGTTTGTCTGGTTTGGTTGATTCGAATTCCATTGCTGCTGAGATTTCATCATCTCGGTCCACATAGTTTTCTGGGAATTGATAAACTCTTCTTGCATCTTCAACATCTGCCTCTTGAAATCTTTAATGTCATCTTTCTCTTCTTCTACATCGGTCGGTCGATTCACATACTCTAATGTCTGAGAAGCATTCAGTACTGGTTCTTCAACACGAGCACGTTTTGGAACAGATTCTGAATCACTTCCTCGTGATCTCTTCTTTCCTCTTCCCTCTAGAACAGTCGCTATCGTACTAATTAAACTCAAAGCTTCATCCATGTTGTCGGAAATCAGTTCTGGTTCGTTTTGAGATTTTGATTCCAATTCATTCACTCTAATATTTATTTTTTCGACATCTTGTGATGCATGTATGAATTCGGTGTCGGTTTCGCCACAGAGAAGAGCATCACGAAATAGTAGCTCGTTTCGTTGTCTGTGTTTCAAAGCGTTTCGGGAGTAACAATTTAGAACTCTGAAGAAATCATTCTCGTTACTAGAGTAAGATTTCGGCTGTGATTGATCGGCGAAACTGTATTGAATAAGTGTTCCACGTCTTGCTCCTAGATCGACCAAAGCAACGTGTCGGATAAGAAACGTTTTATTGAAGTGAGACAAACTGAAACAAGGTAGATACGATTTCAGATAAAGAAACGGCCCTGGAGATGCTTCCGTGAAATATGCAATGAAATCTTCATTCAACTGACTTTGAACATTCAGGAACGCAACGTTGTCGATGACTCCCTCGCAGAACAATCCAGTGTTGTCAACAACCAGCTTTGTGACTCGACCAATCGTCAGATCAACTCGAAAATTCACATGTGAAATAACTAACGGAACTTCTCTGTTGGAGTTCTTCTCAATAATTTTCTTAGCAGACTCTTTAGTCAAAATGTACTTTTCATCAGATTCTTTTGTGTTGAAGATGGCGAGATAGCCTCTGACTTCGACGGAGCGTAGCATGATTTATAGTAGTCGCTGTAGAATTTCTTATTCAGTTCTTTCTCAATGTACTGTAATAGTACTTTTGGAACGTAACATCGAATTTTCAGAAGGTACTCCGGCTTCCTTTCTTCTTCTTCCTCCTGTCGACTTAGGAAGAGGTAAAACACGAAAAGTTCAACTTGATCGAGATCCGATCGGTTGTCGCAGAATACCAAGCACTGACCCAACAATTGTTTGCCTCGTGATGAAGTGAGAAAGTTCACGTATGGTCTCTCCTTCAGATCGTCGAATCTAAATTGAAACCAACGTCTATCGGCAAATCTGTAGACACTTATTCTGCAACTTTCCTCGTAGGCTTCTACCAACTTCATCAGTAGACCAGAAGTAAGCCAATTCACTTTAGGTTGAAACTTTTTAGTCACACTGAAAACATCAGGTCTAGACGTTGAAGAACCCAAAACGAAATATCTGTTCTTGTACACCGACTTCAGTAACCCATGTAGATCTTCCTCGACGAAACCTTTTCCAACTTGTTTGAAATCTTCAGGAGTCTGCGTGGTTTTTAGTTCAGCAATTGCTGATGCTCGTTGGACGTACTGATACATCAATGGTAGTCTTTCACTAACAGAATTCCTCTGGAGAACGAGGAAATCAGGAGTAGCTCCAAAGCAAGGAATACTTTGAAGCAACAACTTCCCTGAGTTGACAAAGAAGTAAGTTTCGTCGATTTCATTCAAATGCTTCAGCAGCATCTCTTCTCCAAGAAGTCCAAAAGTAAGATTCTCAGAGTACACATTTGATGAGTTGTCCTTTCGCATAGGGCAGTTGCAGTCAATCGTCCAGTATTTTTCCCGAAGAAATTCTAAACAGAGTGGATTTAACACCTTGGAACGACTGTTGATGAAGTTGAGAATCTCGTCGTTACCAAAGAAGTGTTTCTTAGAGTTCAACCAGAAAACACGATTTAATCGAGTTTCGGTGTAAACCTTTCGTACAAACTCCCGAACGTCAACACAACTGATGAAGTCAAGATCTTCATCTTCACTGCTTAACGCATATTTCATCTCATCGAGAAGTTGTTCTCTCAACTTCGACAGATTTGAAAAACCAAATTGTTCAAAGAGACATTTCTCTGTCTGTTTATCCATGTTTTAACTTGATAGGCTCTTATAACAGATTGAGACAATCGACAATCCTGAAATTTTATACTCCCAAGCTACGAACTGTATTACCAGCAATCTCAATGTAGTTCAAAGTAACAACCAACACATTGACCAATTAGAAATTTATTTGTTTAAATACCTAACAAATCAAATCAATCTAAACTCCGAAACTCACTCATAAGCTATTTCTCGTCCATGAATCCGAAATTTAAAAAAAAATCGCCTAAAAGAACGGAAGCGAACGGGTTTAGCCGTCTAAGGCACACTGTTACGTTTCTCATGTCGTTTATTGCCAGATTTATTCTAGCAAATTTCATCACTCAAAGAATTGCGGTGGTATGCATCAAAGGTGTCTTTAAATAATTTCTTGTCATGCGTGCAGGTACCCTGTGGAACTGAATCTGTCCAATTTAAACGTTTCGTCGTTTTAGCATATTGCCACGCTCGCCAAGTTACACAAGCATATTTCGTATCGAATCCAACAAGCACAGTCTCTCTGTCCTTGGTTGTGATGTATCTGACTGATTTCATTATGCTTTTACATCGACTAACGGCAGCAGCGCTTGGAAGAAGATTGTTTCTCAACAGAGACTGAAACTCATCGTGGTTGAGTTTCTTCCTAGTGCGAATCAAAGCAACAGAACATATCTTTAGCAATTTAGGATCACGTTCATTAGCTATACAGAAAGCTTGAAACTCTTCGTTACCATTCAGCGCATTAGCAAGCATGTCTTTGATACTTTGGTTCCAAGTGCAAATAAACAACTCTCCTCTTTTAAAGATGTCACCGGCAATATATTTACAAATATCGGAGTTTCCGACTATTCCCTTCTTGATGATCCTTTTTCTTACAGAAGAGAGTTTTTCTTTCTCCATCTGGTTAAACTGTTTTTCGGAACGTCTCCACTGTGAGTGCTTCATTGTTTTGAAGTGTTTCGTATACTGGTCAACCGACACCCAGGACCCGCAAAGGCACTGATCTTTCCTATGCGAATAAAACAAATTTCGATTTCGAGATGCAGTTTGAGATAAACTACTGCCACTTGCTGCTGAGCTGCCAAACATTTCTTGCTCTAATTCCATAGAACAATCAACGGATACTGTTGTGGAATCTTCCGAATCTAACAAGCTCGCTTCTTTTCCCGAAAGCGTATTGGTATTGTTCGAAGAAGAAAGATTTGGAATCCTCGCATTCTCTTCCTTTACTCGACAAATCGGTTGTGATTCTTGATCGTTTCTAGGATTCTCTTCAAAAGCATCTCGTTCTTCCTTAACTGATTCCTTCTTCACAACTATTGCTGAAACAGGTAAATGGAGTTTTTTAGATGTTTTCTTCTTGTGGAATTTATTGAAAGTCTGCTCGAAAAGCTTTTGATCGTCTGGCTTGATTGAGGAGGGTATAAGCTGACTCCAATCCACAATCGACCGCTTCCTCGAATACTTATAGGCCTTAAAACAAATGCTTGTATATCCGATATCAAATCCTCTGAGCAAAGCTTTCGCATCTGCTCGAGTTATTCGTCTTATTTCTTTCTTGAAATGCTTTGGTATTTCGATCTTGTTCGCGATAGGTAAATCCCATGTAGAACACTTCAGCTGAAACTCTTTCATAGTCATCTTCTCCCTCGTTTTAATCAAGCATTGACAACGAGATGCTAATTCTCCTACAGCTGTCATTACGTACGTTTTCCCGATCACATATGCCTTAATGTCTTTCGTTTTACTTTTGGCAGCATTTGCAATTGACCGTTTTAGTTTCGAATCCGTCCATCGACATAAGAAAAATCTGCTAACATCAATAAGTTTCTGGTTCTGGTTGCGATGCGTTGGTAAGTACTGATCATCGATGAGTTTACTATGCGATGGTTGTTCTTCTTCATCACTGATGTCAATGACTTCTGGTGTGTGAATGACTTCTGGTTGTTTAACGACTTCCGAAGCTTCTTGAACTGCTGCATGAGTGTTTTCCACAGATTTCTTCCAAAACAAATGTCTTCTAGATTGACGATGCATAAAGCCACTCTTTTTATTGAAGACACTACCACAATTACATGTTATCAAGTCGACCTTTCTCTCATATGGTCTTTCAGGATGTTCCCATTTATGATGCTTTCTCGATTGGTTGTGTGCTGCTCTGTTCCCCGGTGTGTAAAAGCCACCACAATCACATGCAATTGAGTTCTGAGACCTCATCATATTGTTTCTTGCCAAATTTTGAAAATGATTAAGGTAATCATGACCCTTTATACGCTCAGGTTGTGTATTTACATTACCATGTGAGCTGTACCCTGTTCGCAGAACTAAAAACACCCAACACATTGACTGTTAAGAACTTTATTCGCATAAATGTCTAACATTGTCTAACATGTAACAAATCATATTTCTAAACAAACAAAGTAAATTCCGAAAACTCTCTCAAATCTAAAAAATCCTACTACTAAATGTTCGTTTATGTAGGGATGAATTCCAACAGAAAAGTCAATAGGGGGAGCTCGGACACCAACTTGGTAGGAAGCTTCGACTTGATCATGAAGACGACTGCCAAATCAATAACCGAAAGGAACGGAGATGAACGGATTGAGACGTCTTCGTTTGTCGAATACCAACTTGTAGTCCTTTGTTGTGCTAGTTGTGAGAAGTTTAGTGTTGTTCTTATCTCTCGATATGATTGTTTGATCAACAACTTGCACCACTTCGTCGTTGTTTGATCTGATCATCCTATGAATTGTGTCAAAGTTGATCAAAAGCTGATTTCGATGATTCAGCGTAATACCCCGAACCTTGCAACAAGTCTGCGTGCCATCTTCGTTTGGATGTTGCAACATGTACGCATAATTTTTCGGGCCACCTGTAACGAATGTCTGAATGGCGTTATCAGGAACTTCGTCGGTTAGTTCACCTAAGAAGTCTCCAAGAGATGGCTTCCACTCACCACGCCTTGAGAAGAAGACGATAGAGTCGGTGTCGCAATAGAGGACACGCGTATTGAGTCGAGACAGATATCTGTACAGCTGAAGACGTGCTTGTGCAGTAGTGTATGCAGCAATAACAACGTTTGTCTTTCCCGAAGAAGTTGTGAAATCAATATCATGTTGCCAGTTCACTGCCACAGTATTGTCTGACACGAAGTTGAGGCCTGTTACTTTGGTATTACTTGAAGTAAGCCTGTCGTAAAGAACGTTTGGATCATGAACGTACTGAATCTGCGCCATGTTATCTCGTTGCCCAAATTTTCCCCAGAAACTGTTTAACATCAATTTTGCTAAAGCTCGCATTCCTGGATTCTTGCAGATCTTGTGATACTCTAAATGTATACCTTCCTTCTCGAAATACAGGCGAATATAACGTTGTTTGTCTTCATCTGATTCGCACCACGATGGCCATCCCGAACACTCCTGCTTGATCTTCAAGAAGGTGTTGATGTACTCTGCGAATACTCCACCAGTCCTTGTGTGTTCGTCATACTGTGAAATTCTGTCAAACTGCCAGACTTCGAAAATTTTTTCAACAACATAACCTTTCGTAACTGCAACTTTGACTTCATCGGTTACCCAGGTTCCAACAAATGCGCGTTCATTGTCTGAATGAGGACAACGAGACTGTTTTTTAGTTTCAGCACAAGTCCTGCAGAGAGCAAACAGCAGCTTCCCGTTTATCTTACATGGAAGAACGGGAATGTATAGCTCTCTTGGAGGAATGACTTTACATTTGACTAGACCTTCGTAGTGCGACAAATCCTGCAAATTTTCAGTGATTATCCTAGGATGACCTAATGGAACCTTTCCAGTTTTGTTGATGAACGGATAAAGCGATGTCATATCATAGTAATTGATTTCTTCTATGTCTGTTGCTTCACGGTAAAGGGTAAATGCTTCCGTCCTTCCTCCATAGAAGGCCTCTCGAGGTTGCAAAGGAGTTACAAGATCTAAACTTTCAATGAAACTCTTCATTTTTGAATCTTTTGAGACTTTCTGATCAAATTCAGACTCCCATATCGAAACATACTTGTAACCCTGTTCTTCGAGGAAAGTTTTCTTATCCTGAGTTTCTTTGTACAGTTCTCCCATCGATCGATGTTTGAGTGGATTCATCGTGTCTGCAGAATACTTGTCTGGATTGCCATGCCAAAAGTCTCCATGAAACTCCAGAACAACTTTCTCGCCTTCCACAGTTTCGTAATAACCATCCACCTTGTATGGCCCGATGATTTTTTCACCACCGTTTCTTGCATGCTGAATTTGTTGACCTGTAGAATGAGCAACGTATCTTAACCACTGAATCGCTTTGACCGATTGTGTGTTCTCAGGATTGTATCCTCTTGGAGGAATGATTCCAATAGTGTTTGGTCTGAGAAAGTTAGTCCGGAAAACTTGGTGACAAGCTGAAGCTATTGTCGTACATTTCCTAAAAGGATCGACTCCAGTGATACTAAGAAAGTTTTCTCGAAACTTGAGAACACACTGTCGAAGAATGTCTACATCTGATCGACAGTATCGAAGAAGCTCTGCTTGAAAGTCAAACAAGTCGTTCTTGTGTTCTTCATACCATTTTAGAAACTGTGTTCTGTCTGTCACCATCATGGAATCAGGATTGTAGAACTTCAGTTCTGGTAGATGATCTAAAATGACATCTTGGTTCTCTTTGCGATTGAACAAATGTGGAAAATAACCTTTTGAGAGTTCCTTCAGTCCGAATGTTGCCGGTAGCTTCGACAGTGCCATTGGCAAGAAGTTCAAGGAATCGATAATACGAATGTTTCTCTGAGTCACTTGCAGAGACATGATCTTTGATCCGTTCGGTACAATTTTTGGCTCTATATTGCTTTCATGAAGATACTTCAGAATCGGATACGAATCATATCCTTTGAAGTTGTGACACAGAACTGTGGCACCTTCGTTTACGTCGGAGAAAAGCCACTGGCAAAACTGATTTGCAGTTTCCTCTCCTCTGAAAACAAGCTCGTTCTTTCCACATATCTGACAGCTGCTCGTTTCTGTTACATCTTCATCCATACAATGTGTACAGACTTTGTGAACGACACATAGGTTAGGAACATGTTCATAAGCTCCGCAAGTTCTCGACAGACAGTTTTTGCACTTTCCATTCTCGTCAGGCAGATATCCTGATTCACATTGTAGCAAGTCATCTTGAGTGCACTCAAAGTCAAAGAAGATGAGTTCAGTGTATTCATCATCGTTTACTCTCTTCTCTGGGAGCATGTAACATTGGTGATCTGCTGGAAAATAATCCTTACAGATCTTGCAGAAGATTTCTCCACATCTATGCTCTGTCTTACGCTCATTGGGCTTTACAGTTTTTCCACAGTCTCTACAAGCGAAGCATTTGGTGCATGTCGAATTGCCTTTCCATGAAAGACGTTTATGAAGGTCGAAACAAAGTTTTCCTTTGAATAATCTGAAGCAGTCTGTACATTTTATCCAAGCTTCATCACCCTGATCGTGAATCTTAAAGCAATATAAACAGCTCTTGGAACATTTGTGACGTTCCGGATGATCATATCCCTTGTGACAGACCTGACA
This sequence comes from Corbicula japonica, assembly GCA_038501625.1. NCBI lineage: Eukaryota > Metazoa > Mollusca > Bivalvia > Venerida > Cyrenidae > Corbicula > Corbicula japonica. The sequence continues at coordinate 112,267 of JAZAYU010000419.1, read as the reverse complement.
GAAGTAACTTGTCGATAGAAACGCAGTCATACTCGTGATAACATCGAAATGTTTGTCATGAAGATAGAGATAGATCTTCTTCTCTGCATTCGGACCGCTGTAGATCACACTATTCATGTGTTCTCTTGAAATAACATAGATCTGATAGTCAGTTAAAACTTTCTGAAATTTCTTGATCTCTTCAATCCCACATTCACCGATCGACACGTCCGCTTCTCTATGCAACTCCAAAGCCATTTTTTCTTGTGGCTGATATCCCTTTCTTATACTTTCCCACTTCTCATGTTTTTCAATTCGAGCTCTGGATGTCACGATCGCTCTCGCACAGCAAAGTTCGTCCTCGTTCTTAATGCGAATGATGCACTTTTTTGTTTTTAGAAACTCGTCCTTGTCTTCAAAAAATCGCTTTTTACCATCACCAACAGGCATATCGATGTGACTCACTTCGACTTTGATAGCCTGATTGAGTAGAAGATTTTCTTTCGATTGATACACATTTTCAGCTTCTGAAAAAAGTTTCTCTGCTGTTAGATGTTTCTTTGGAACAAACTGAGTAGAAATGCGATTATCTAAGCTTTCTCCTACGAGACTGATCTGTACAAAATCGTTTGCTTTGTAGTGCGCAGTTGTCTCTTCTATCACATCGTTCAACAAGGCAACCGAATGTGGAAGAGTATCGGCGACATTTTCAAACTTCATATCGTCGAAGATTAGTTTGTAGCTGCTGATGGTAGTCTTGAAGTTTTCATATCGCTTTCCAAATAACTTCTGTAGTTCGAAATGTTGTCCTGAAATCCGAAGTGGTTGAGTGACTTTATTCTGGTTTCTAACGCCGTGATAAATTCGCCGATGTTTCAGCAAATTGTCTGCACGACCAAATTTACTGCCACACACTTCGCATTTATGATTCATCTGTTTTGAATGAGCTGCAATATGCCGAATCAAATGGTCCTTCCTCGAAAACGTCTTCTGACAGATTTCACAACTAAGATGTTTCCAGTGGTCTTCTTCTCGGCGATGTCGAGTAAGTTGACTCAGTTTTGAGAACTTCTCTCCGCACTGTTCACATGTGTGTTCCATGGCATGTAGTGTTTGTAACTGAAATAGTTCAGACCGTGCCCTTATATATATTTATCTTCTCAATTTCATTTTCATTATCTGCTGTGTCAAGCAAGTGGGAAGGGTGTTAGAGTGATCGCCATCATTTTGAATCTGACCGTCGAGATGAACTGTAAAATGATAACACGCTCCAGATCTTGTGTTCAAATTCACGACATTGAACATCTGAGGAAACAATCTGTCATCGTGGACTTTGCTCTCGTCCTTTCGGAGGACATGGTCTTCGAAGAAAGAACAAAGGTTCTTACTATTTATGATCCAGAGCTTGTCTTCTTTCCATCACAGAGCGAGGACAGGCTGTTTCCTAGATCACTCCACAAGATATTTCTGAGAGACCTCAGCGAACCTTCAAACTCTGTTGGACATTTCGTGGAATCGTACTATTTGGACTTCTTGATCAACGCATGCTACTTCTACATGGCTGATCTGCTCTATCAGGATTTGCTTGAATATTTTGCTGCAAGTACAGAAAGGACAATTAAAGTGTTCGTGTTTTTCCAGTCCCCGAAGTCTGATATCGAAAAGCAATTTCTCGTCGATCTTGGCAATAAGAAATTTGCAGATTTTCTAGACGAGAAGCTGACGATTTCGTGACTTTTTTTCTGTATTTGACTAAATGATTAAATAAAACTGTTGACAAAATCGCAATGTTGTCGTTTTGGATTCTAGCTCTAGCATTAACGGTTTCTTCCTTCGAGTTAATAGATTACCAAGAATGTACCTGTAACTACATTTATCCCCAAGTGATGGTGGGAATTATGCACAAAGACATTTGCTATTACATCGTCGACAACAATAACTATCCTCTGCCTAAATTTACTTGGGATGAAAACCCATTGCCTGTCGACAGTAAAGAGTTCCTAGATGTCTTCCACGAGCTGACGAGGCGATTCTACTTCAAGTTCCAGACGAATCTGTTGCAATTTCCATTCAGAGAGCGAACTAACAAACTAAAACATTTGATACGTCTACCATCCACAAATCTGACTAACGCAGGCTGTCTGGTTTACGACATTCAAAGAAATCTGGTTTATGATGAGTACAACAAATGTGTAGCGAGATCGCTGTTCTTTTGGGAATCAATTAACTATCAACTAAAAAGCCGAGAGGAAGTCAATTGGTTCGACAAGCACGATAAGGCTCTTACTCCAACAACCTGCTTCAGAGTATTAACCAACATATCCTGTAGCCTGTTTGAAATCGACACTAAAGAAAAGTTTTATCTGTACATGCAGTACGCTAACAAGACTAGAAACATGTATATGAAAGCTTTACGAAATGCCAGAGATGAACTTGCAAACTCGCAAACGGAATATGAAACATGGTCTGCACAGATCGGTCTTACAGACTTACAAATGAAATATCATACGTGGTCTGCGCATATCATCTTTTTTGATCCAACAAAGGTTTCCTTAGGACGGGACGATTACATGATTCACGTGGCAACGTACACCAACTACTCGAAACCAGCGGGCTGTCACATCGCTGACTTAATCAGAGGAAAGATCTTTCAACAACCAAGTTGCGATGAAGCACAAGATGTCTTGATGTATGACTATCACGATCGGCGTGTTTCGCAAGTGCCGCGATTGTGTAAGACTTCAAGTGATAAATGTACATAACTGTGTCAGCCTTCTACGAAGGCTGGGTGACCAAACTGCAAAAAAGTGCTCGTTTTTGCAAAGTAAAACAACATTTTTCTTAGGGCAGATTAACACGGGCGGTTATAGGGGACGTATGGTGGTTTTGGAAGAAGTTTTTGCTGGTAAAAAGGGGGGGGGTACCTCCTAAAAGACCCCCCCCCCTATTTTCCGGGGGGTGTTTTTTAACTGATGTGTAGCTGTTGTAACAGGTTTTTCAGTATACCGAAATAAACAGAAGTTGTCAAAACTGTTCAGACTTTGTTTTATTTCATATTTCATCGATCCCCAGAATTGGCATGAAACTCACAAAAACTTGAAAGTTTGAAAATAGAAAATATGTAAATATGTCAGACATACATCGAAAGTTGGTATCACAGCTGGTAAGAGACTATAGAAACAATATTTCTACAATCCCTGAACGTTTGAAGTGATCTGGCTGATTTGAAGAGAAACATTTACAGTGAAGTTTTCGGCAAATTATGATCCGAAATTCCGACAATTTTAGACGTTTTGTTCATATAACTCAAGAAGGGTACACTAATTGCGTTTATTCATTAGCAGTATACGTTTCATTTCATCAGTAAGAAATGATTTAACTCTAAAGATGATTGTTCTATAATGTGAGAACGTCTATTAAGATGAAACAACCAGCTTCCTCGTTCCTCGCCTCGCAGTAAAACTGAGTTTCAGTGTTATTTCATTTCATCGGTAAGAAATGATTTAACTCTAAGAAATGATTGTTCTATAATATGAGAACGTCTATTAAGATGAAACAGCTAGCTTCCTCGCTCCTCTCCTCGCAGTCAACTCTAAAGATGATTGTTCTATAATGAAATAGCTAGCTTCCTCGCTCCTCTCCTCGCAGTCAACTCTAAAGATGATTGTTCTGTAATGAAACAGCTAGCTTCCTCGCTCCTCTCCTCGCAGTCAAACTGAGTTTCGGGGTTCTTTCATTTCATCAGTAAGAAATGATTTAACTCTAAAGATGATTGTTCTATAATGAAATAGCTAGCTTCCTCGCTCCTCTCCTCGCAGTCAAACTGAGTTTCAGTGTTATTTCACGTTTACACTCCTATTTTTACCATCATTTTATGACAATTTCCAACTGCCCGGTCGCGTCGCGGAAGGTAGAAAAGTGACTTGGACTCGATCCCATTTTTCAGCATATACATAAGTCTCGATCAAACTAACAACATTCTTGTGTAGTGTGATACTAGTTCTACAATCGGTGAAAGTTTCGAGTGATTTGGTTAATAACAATCGATCCCACAGATGAAACTTAGAGGCTAGGTTTTCGGCAAATTTTGGTCCGAAATTCAAACAAAAATCAGGCATTTTTCCGTGTTTCTACAATATAGTTATTTCTAAATACATCAGTTGCATTTGCTCATGTGTACCACACATTTTCCAACCAATTTTAACAATCAAAACAGCACAGAAACATTGTAAGATCAAATTTTAATGACAATTTTTTAGGACTCGGTCGGGTCTTGAAAACTGAAAAACAGGTCTCGGTCTTTGTGTGATATTGCAGGATATAGACAGAAGTTTTTGAATCTAAAACTATGCCTGTGCAGCGCTACCTCAGAGCAACAAATTTGGAAAGTTTCATCAGTTTTTATTCAGTAGAAAACAAACGGCAGATGAAACTCCGATACCTATTTTACCAGTCTTACAAGGACTCGCGTTTGTGTATTTTCGCCTGTTTCCGTTTTATTTCACATAAATTCATGCGGTAAAAACTTCTTACAGGTGGGCTACTTGATGATTAATCCTTTTTGATTCATCTGCTCAAACAAAATAGGCTAGTTTGTTTTATTTTCAACAATACCGTTTTGTCAGACTACCGCGAAAACGTTACTATTGTGCAAAAGGCTGCCCATACAGCTTCTTTTCTGAAAATGATTCGTGACGTCATCGGCCTTGGAGAGTCGCAAAGCGCGTACGTTTGAAATGTTTGTGAAGGGACAGACTGGGGTTGTTTTTTAGTGAAATTAAGGATTTATTGGAAGGATTTAGCAAACAAATGTGAGTAAACGCATTGTAAACTTGTTCTTTATCTGTGATAAATTTATGAGACCGATTCGTTCGGTACATTTTGTGAAATCCGAGCTTTTTCTGTTAACAAGCAGACGTTCGTTATGGCGGCCATCTTGGAAAAAATAGATTTCGCTCTGTTCTGGCTCTGTTCTCGGCTCTGTTCTCGGCCAGTTTGTGAAATTGTTTGTTGAATTCATTCAGAAAACACAGCCTTCATATTACTAGACCCGAATTTTGAATTTCTGTCGAGATATTTTCGTTATTTTGGAATTTCAAAATCGTCCGCGAGTCTGCGAAAATTCTGAAACCACTGCCATCGTGTAGATCAAATTTTTCTGAGTAAAAGGAATACCCGTGTCGCAGGTCTAGCTCAAAAAATGACTTGCTGGCGATTTTTTGAAGATATTTAAACTGATTTTCTGTTTTTTTGGACGTTCAGTAACGATCTGCATACGTTTTGCCCGGATCGATCCTAGGCTCACGGCAATCGTTGAAATATTTTTTCAGTAATAATTTCACGAAGCCTAAGCAATCTCAGTGTTCTAGCTAGATGTTTGAAGCTCCAGATATTTTATAGAATTTTTTTTCATTGATTTAGGACGACAGCTGTACGTTTTCGTACGCTTTACATGCGCTTTTGACTCTGATCGTACCCAGACTACCAGGGATCGTTGAAAATATTTTTTCAGTAACAAGTTCACGAAGCCTAAGCAAGGATTGAAGCTCTGGATTTGTTAAAAAATGTTTTTGCGTGATTTTGGATTTCAACGACAACTGAATATTTGTCGAAGCTCGACATCAAAATTGTTTCGACAGATCTGATTTTGATTGATTCATTTTTTTCAGGTTGCTTGATGTTGTGGAATGTTTGGCTACTAGAAGGAGAGCTGATTGCCGGTGTTTGAAAACAAAAAGCTTAGACAGGTAAGTATATGCAAATGCGTCTTAAAATTTGTACCCATTTTGTTAAATTGGAAATTCTAACAATAGTGATCGTGCAATCTTTGAACCTACAGATCGGAGTCACAGCGTTCAGTTTCAAGCAGTAAGAAATTATCTCACAAGCTTCTACCAGTAGGTAAACGTTAACAGTCTGTATGATCTTTTTTTAAAACTAGCTTTAGCAGGATTTTCTTACAATAACAGTTATACAATCTGCACTTACAAATCAGGATCCTAACGTTTAATGTAAACGCTAGTAAGGTAGATACATCAAAGCACCGAAATTGCATCGATTCTTAACTACCATGTTTAGTAAAAATCTTTTGATGGTAAGATAACAGTTTACTTTACTATGATCGACTAGGATTTAAAAAACGATTTGTGCAACATTTCAGGAGCTGAATCGACATGATTGTACTATGAAGCTGATGAGCTTGAATACTGGCAGTATGTCACAATGGCTGTTTTGCTGATATAAACAAGCAGACAAGATGAACTAGTAAGATGTTTTTATTTTCATAGACTCACAAAATTTTACAAACAAGTTAGCGAGCAATTTTATCATGAAACTGGTCACTCATAGAGGTAAACACAGCGAAAAGGATCTGAGTTTAACAAATACAGCTTTCTTTTAAAATTTGTTTAATGAGATTCACTTTTGAATTTCGAAGTAAATGTACTATCAAAAATCATCTTTTGACTTGTTCCAAAAAGCAAGAAAATCAAGTATGTTGTGTTTTTTTTTCAGAACTAAGTTGACAGGCTTCCAACTTGCTTGAATGTTTAAACAAAAAGATCACCACTATTCCTGTGCTGTACACGACTTTGCTTTGCAGACCTGTTTATGATGATAGCTTCTAACTGAAGTCGTTCAAGGTAAGCTTTAGCTATGTAGGCAGCACATTCAGTTATCTGACAGAGGCACTCATTTCTCACAAAAACAAATATCTGTTAACTTTTAAATCACATCTCTTCATATTGAATCAAAATCTCGATGGAGATATGCTTTCACAAAGATGTAACTACAAGGAACATCTTTATGTACAGCCTATCTTCAGTTTATTAGTTTACACTCTTTGTCACTAGCATGCAATCAGATGATAACCATCATTACTCAAACTCAAATGATTTATCATTTTCAGCTGTGCAACAAAGATGTTGAGTATACGAGACGAAGTCGAAATGATCAAAAGTTGTGGAACAGAGGGTTGTTGCTTCAGCAAATGCTATGAAGTTGTTGTGTTCTGCTCGAAGACTGACAGAATGCCATTAAGAGAAAATCAACAATAGACAAGCTGAGCTGGTAAGAGTACTGTTCAGGAACACAGAAACAATACGTACTAGAAATCTAGCATCTATATGTCAAAAGTTTTGTTAAGATAAATCCTCCTTTAGGCTGACCAAAGATGATTTTAGAACATTCGCATTCACAACACACAGCTTAACATGAAACATGTAACAAATAAAAGGTGTCATTTTTGGCTGTTTTACGGCATAAATGCTGCAGACTGTAACAAATCTTTTGTGATATTAACTCCCTTTTATGATTATAAACTAATTTCAAACCAGTTGCAATGTCAATTTTTGTGGTGGATACTATATATGAAAACTTGAGACATTCCATATTTGTGGATCACTTACTGGGTCGATTCACCCAGGGTCGGGTAGGTAGAACCTTTACCGGCCAAAAATGAGTTAGTTTCATGTATAAATCAGTTTATGACAAAGCACTTTTGTGACATTAAAAGCCTGATCTCAGATTTTGGTTACATGCAACTCAAAGTTTCGACTTTTTTCAGATTGATTTTTAAACAATGTCAAGCAGACAAGACAGTTCTGGGGTGATCGGAAGCTGATGTACACAGTCATGATTGATAGCAGCAGCATTCTGAAGGTACAAACTGTTTTAAAATAAGTCATTTGCTAAACTCACTTACATGTTTCTGGGCTGCTTACCAGTACAACAAACTAGCTATTCTCAAGACATGTTTAGAGTACATTGTTTAACAATGAGCTCTGAATGTGTAGTCTTTATTCAGCTTAAGCTATTAAGTTTAAGTATCATCTTTCACAAGTCAATGCAATTTGAGTTCTAATAATCAGCTACGAAGCATCAAATATGAAGAACTAAATCTGAGATGCATAGAAAAATCGAACCAAAATCATCAAACTATTGTTAACTGCCTGAAATCAGATTCTATTTACGTGCAACTCAAAGTTTCGATGTTTTCAGATTTTTGAACAATATCGAGTAGACAAGACAGTGCTGGGATGATTGGAAGCAGCAAGCTGATGCACACAGTCATGTTTGGTAGAACAGCATTTTGAAGGTACAAAATGTTTAAGGAGATGTCATTTGTTAAACTCGGTTGTAAACATGTGTCTGTGCTGCTTACCAGTACGACAAAGTAACTATTATCACGACATGTTTAGAGTGCAAAGCGTAACACGGGGCTCTGAATGTACAGCCTGTATTCATTTGAAATCGTTCTTCACAAATCAGTGTATTTTGAGTTTTAATAATCAGCTAAGAAGCATCAAATATGAAGAAGTGAATCTGATATGCATAGAAAAATGTCGTTGTCCTAATAGTGTTAACCGCAACAAATACACTCAAATTGTTACAAGCTAGCGATAGTGTCAAATTCAAACAGCTGTTTTGTGCAAATGTGCTCATTGCCAAAAAGAATTTGATCGACCGAGTAGATTTTGTTTGAGCTGTCTTCTTATTTGCTTTCAGATCAGGCAAAGCAGTGACAGAAGCCTACCTCCACAGAACATCTCACGACACATCGTTTTCTATATGATAAACTGATCAAGTTTGATTTAATGATCTCAATGTCTTGTTCTTCTTGTTATCCTCTCAGAGAAAGTGACGGTTACAGGGTGTTTGAGATTACAAAGACACAGAGATATTGTGACTTGTTTATTGCTTGTTTGCATATTTTTTTCTTCGATGGGGAGAGAGAGTGAACCAATAAATGAAGATGTATGAATGTGCAGGCTCGTAAAAGCAGCCAAATGTTGTTGACAGGGCGTTCTCTTTTTTTGTGACTGCAAAACAGTTTGATCCCAAAAACTTGAAAAGCCACTTGAACTGTAGTTTTCAGTTCAATTTTTGTCGCACAATGTGTCGTTCAATTGCTGACCGGACCGCTGAACGAGCACATTGCATGCGATGTATAGTGTATGATAAATCTGGACCAAAAATCTGGATTTCTCATAACATCAAAATGCTTCTTTCTTCTCGATGGCCACAACCTATTCATCCAACTTAAGTATCTGAATACGATCTGTTCAGAGTTTCATTTTGTGCAGTGTCGTTCTTTCACTTGCGAATGAGCTCACTGCATACGATGTATAGGTATGATAGATCTGGAGTAAAATCTTGGATTTCTCATACTGTCACAAACGTTGGTCTATCTCAGCCATTCAGAATCAAAATCAGTTTGTCATATAGGAACATACTTTTCCTTCACGATGGTGGCAACCTGTAGTCTCAAGTTAGATTTAACATATGGTAACATGCTTTTAATTGTCGATGGTCAGTCCCAACGAACAAGTCTGAAAGTTAAAATGAGTTTGTCGTTCAATCGCATGAAATGAATTTGGTTTCTCGTACAGTAACAAGCCTTTGCCTATCGATGGACGCAATCTGCAAACAAGAACAGGTTGCGACCATCGACAGACTAAAGTTTGTTACCTTACTGTGAAATGAAACGTTAACCATACGTGAATCTTACTTGAACTACAGGTTACACTAGCTTTTTGGACTGCAAACATATGAAACCGCGAGGCGAAACTAGGTGGCGTTAGCTCGACTCTTAGTGTCTGTGACGGGCTGCGGTTAGGACACTAAGGGAAAGTCGCCTCGTACGCAGTGATGATACGACATTGGCATGGACTGCCGAGAGCATAACAGTATAAAACGTGAAGGTTCTGTGCCTCCTTTGAACCTGATTAGCGACTGTTATCTAGCTTAGGCGGGCACACAGGCTATATTGCATCCTCGTCAATGAAGTGCCTTTGTCGTTATTTCATCAAAATTTTCATTAATAGCAACATACTTCTAATTCTCGATGGTCGCAACCTGTAGCTCCGACCGAGTTCGTTTACAAAACGAACGACAAAAGCGCATTTTCAATTCAGACCTACTCGAGCTTCCTCAATTTGTCAGTGGTAGCTTTTTGTCAGTTAGAGCATCTTGTTGTCAGTACAGCCAGCCTAGTGTCGGTTGATCATTTTCACAAGATAGGTCTGAATTGAAAATGCATTTTTGTCGTTCGTCTTGTAAAACAAACTCGGTGGAAAAGATATATGGGGTACGACAAACCAGGACTACAAGATGCGACCATCGACAATCAAAAGTCTGTTCCTATTTAACAAATCAACGTTCCGACAAACAGTACTGCATACATGTCACTGAGTTCAAACAATTGAGCTTCGATGATGTGCATCGCTATTCTAGTAAGACAGCCTATCTTACCCAAAGAGCATTTTTTGTCATTGAGAGCATTTTCTGTCGGTTTCGTCCTTTTTGCAAGAACAGTACATACTGTAAGACAGTATTGTAAGACAGTATGATGCAGTGTCTTACTATCTTACGATATCCTCAATTTATCAGAAACAGCATTTTCTGTCAGTAAGAGCATTTTCTGTCAGTTCGACCCTCCAAGTATCGGTTTATCATTTTTTACAAAAACAATACATGAAATAAGACAGTATGATAAGATGTCTTACTGTCTTACTTGCTATTCCTCAATTTATCAGTAAGAGCATTTTCTGTCAGTTTCGTCCACAAAGTATCAGTTTATCATTTTTGCAAAAACAGTACATACTGTAAGACAGTATCATAAGATGTCTAACTGTCTTACTTGCTACTCCTCAATTTATCAGTAACAGCATTTTCTGTCAGTTCGACCCACCAAGTATCGGTTTATCATTTTTTACAAAAACAATACATGAAGTAAGACAGTATGACGTGTCAGTAAGAGCATTTTTCTGTCAGTTCGGTCCATCAAGTATCAGTTTATCATTTTTGCAAAAACAAGTCATGAAGTAAGATAGTATAATGTGGTGTCTTACTGTCTTACTTGCTATTCCTCAATTTATCAGAAACAGCATTTTTTGTCAGTAAGAGCATTTTCTGTCAGTTCGGCTCTCCAAGTATCAGTTTATCATTTTTGCAAAAACAAGTCATCAAGTACGATACTTTGATATGGTGTCTTACTGTCTTACTTGCTATTCCTCAATTTATCAGAAACAGCATTTTCTGTCAGTAAGAGCATTTAATTGTCAGTACAGCTAGCCTAGTATCAGTTGATCATTTTCGCAAGATAGGCTGTCTTACAAGTTGCATTACAAAAATATGCATCCCTCAATTCTGATTGGCTGAGTTTAATAATGCATTGTATCCCTCGATTCTGATTGGCTGAGTGAATAATGCATTACATGCTGGGGTATATAAACTTCTGCACGCAATATTCTGCCTCTCTCTGCCACAATTTTTTGGACTGACTGCTAAGAGCTACCCTGCTCAAAAAATTGTTCAAGGCAGATTGAGCTGTCCGAGGTTCTCACTGAGAATTTCGGTCGATGACTGGTAACTGTCATCACTTTGGCTACTTTGACTTCTCGATCCTATCGAGAACGTCTTAATGCGTTCGGCAATTGCAAGGGGTCCACCAGAAGTGAGAGGTGTCATACATATGCGTACTGCTGTAGGGCGGGTCGGCCTCCTCCTAAACACGAACAGAAGAACGTGTGGCCGATCGTCCCCCTGATCAGCACGAATTATTTTCTTCTGGCTGTACAATGACACTGACTCGCTGGTCGATCTGACGACTCTCAATGCTTCGAGTGTATCTCAGCTGTCGAGAGTATCGACTACTCTTTGGTCAATCCTTGTGGTTGGCAAAAGAGAGCCTTGCAGTTGTTCTGCTCTTTACTTGAAGAGTAAATCGAGCGGACTTGCGAATGCAGGTGCTGGAGTGGTAGCAAGTTATCATTTCATCGATCGACAATTGTCAGTTAAGCTTGCCCAAGCTTGTCCGATACTTTTTGTGATCAAGTTTTGACCAAGTAGGACACGTCAGCTGAACGTTGCTGCTCTTTCCTAAAAAGAGAAATGCTCGTTCAGCGATGTTAGATGAGCGGTCGGGCACCCGTAATGTACATCGGACGATCGTCTCTGCTTTGCAAGGCTCGGCAATTCTGCTTCTGAACAAGAAGAAATGATTGTAGAGCTCTGCTATTTTGGAATGACAGCTTTTCTTCTAGAAGGTGTCTTCCACCACGACAGGACTGTGTTAGTTTCATAAGCTCAACGGTGCTGCTCTTACTTGCTAAGAGAATTGATCGTTGTGCTATGATATTGAACGAACACTGGAGTTCGATTCATGCATGTTAGGACTCGTCAGCTCGGCGATTCTGCTTTGTAAACCAAAGAAGTGGTCGATCGAGCGACGATAATGAGCAAACGGACCGTAATGTACCTCGGACGTTTGACTCTGCTTGGTAGGCTCAAAACACGATGCTGCTTCTAACTTTGTTAGAAGAATTGATCGTTGTTTTTGATGCTATTATGAAAGATGGTGCGCTGTCTTTCTGCATGACTGGACGTATCCCGGCCTAACTTTGTCGCTCGGCAAAGCTGCTCTCAATGAGAAGTGCTTGTTGTTCAGACAATATGAAACAGATCTGTAGGATGCATCAACTCTACAGTGCTGCTCTTCCTAGAGAAGAGAATTGACTGTCGAGTGATGATACTTGAGCAAACGGACCGTAATGTACTTCGGACGTTTGACTCTGCATTTAGGAGAAGCTACGACGTTACTGCTTCTTAGCTTGCTAGAAGAAATGTACGTCGAAGCTGTCTTATGTGAATGCTTTCGACCAGGTGGCTGATCGTGAAGCTCGTTTGTTAATTGAATGTCTTAGTCTCGACAGGCTCTAGCTCGAGAAGAGTCTGAGAAGACAGAGAGATTCAGTTGCAAACAAGAAAAGTGATCAGTCTCCAGATCGACAGCTTTTCACGTTCAGCCAAAAAGCCGTGCTGAACGTGGGGAAAAATAAGAGATGTCTTGTTTTTCTCTAACGCAGCCAACAGTGTCTGATTAAACTGTTGTCGGTCCCAAGCCCGATTGAATGCGGAGGGGAGAAAAACAAAACAAGCAAAAACAAAGGACTGAACATATTTGCAATTGTGGAAAAAGTGAAGGATTGTTATGACACAAGTTCATTCTTGAATTTGTCGTTGTCGAGAACAGTCGCAAAAATGTCAGCTTTAAACAAACTCACAATCGTTACTTGTGAATGTGGTGCAAACTTTATGAAGAAAAACAGAACAAAACATTTGAAATCAGCTCGACACCGAGCATCGATGGCTTCGACAAAACAAGATGTTGGTGCAGATTCTAAATCTAATAAACAAGGCTCAGTTTTCTACTGTTCGTGGAAAAACAACATAGCTAGAAAGACTAAACACGGAGATCGCTACTTCGAGAGAAACGTCAAGTATCAGATTTGTTCGGCTTTTAAAAAGCATTGTAAACGCATAGACAGTTTTGCAGTTGGAAACGAGTGGGAGATGATGAATGAATCAGCATACAGTCGACCGTTTGGAGCAGCTGCAATCAGTTCGCAGACTCGTTGTGTGATCAGGATGAAAGACAAACAGACTGTCGATGAATTCAGAAACTTTCTTCAAACTTTAGATGTCAAACAGGTCGACGAAGTTAAACTGTCAGTGAGTTTAAAAGACGACATGAAGTCTGTAACAAAAGATGACGTGCGAGCATTTGTTCAAGGTTTTCATACGACTTTGGCTAGTACACGTTGGAAGGCTCATCATTACGCCAGAGAAGTTAGTGGGTTATACAAACTGGACTGGAGTGACATAGTACCATCTCAGATTCCAACATCAGAACGAAGAGTGTTTGAGCAAATTTTCAACAAAGAGAACAAGCAGAATCAACTTGAATACAGATACGAAATCGCAATGTCGACCAAACTGCGTTGGTGGCAAAAAACTGCTGTCGAACTTATCGAACGTTACGACGACAGTAGGACAGTTTGGTGGTTTTTTGACAGTGAAGGGAATACTGGCAAGTCTTTTCTTGGTGAGTGGTTCGTGAATTTAGATGGAATCAAACTGGAGAACGGTCGCAGCCAAGACATAGCAATGGTTATCCAAGATCAAAAATATGTCGTGTTTGACTTTTCTAGACAAACGGTCGGTCACATCAATTACAGCATCATTGAAAACTTGAAAAACGGAAGAGTGTTTTCAAGCAAGTATCACAGTACTAGCAAGGTTTTGGAGAAGATTCCGACTGTGATTTGCTTTGCAAATCGCAAGCCTAACACGGGACCAAACACACTGAGTCAAGATCGATGGAGAATTTTTGAGATAATTTCAAATGATCATGGTGGACATACTCTGGTTAGAAGAGCTCCTTGATTGCATATAATAAAAATGTTTAAACTGTAGTATGTTTGTTTGTTTGTTTCTTTACTTGTTCTAAAAAATGTCTTGTCAGCGATGTATGATTGGTCTCTAGTTTCCCGCCACTCTCTGAGTATTTGAGGCGACACATGATTGAAACAGTTCATTCTCTGTTTAGCTCTTGAAGAAAGTAGACTTACAACTTGCACTAACTTGCACTAACAGATATGGGAAACTCCACGAACAAAATCAACAACAACTGGGCTGTTGCTGAAATTGAGAAAAGGCAGACGGAACAGTGTCTAAGACAATTCTGTGCTCGTCGAGGGTATGTCTGGAGTAGACCAAGACAATCGGGCAATAATCTTAACAACTGCCAACATGTTGGAAAAGGAGTGCTGAGATTGACAGTGAAAAATGATCTTGGAGAAAGACCTAAATCAACACTGGCGAAAGTTAACAACGTGGACAAACCTAAATGGAAGCCAAAGATGAAGAACATGTATCCTGACTTGACTGAATTTTACTAGGTATGTGAAAATGATTTTGTGAACTAACATTGACAATTGTTCAGCTTATTCCAGACTAGTGTAGGCTAGTCCGCCAGTAGGCTAGTCCGCCTACAGGGGTATAAAAGTCTGTTCTAGGTGTACTTGTGTCATTTCGCATCTGGCATTCGAACTTACTAGTAATAGCAGCTCCACACCAATTTCATCAACAATATCTGATTTACTATTCTTATATCAGCAAAGTAGGTAACACTTTAAGTTAATGTTTCTTCAAAATGATTGATCGAGAATGTTATTTTGAAGTTTGCGCTTCGAGTCTTACAACGTAACTGCTTCTAAATAAAATGTTTCTTTTATGTTTCAGAATCATGTCGGATCGTTACGTCTGTTTGTTTGAAGATTGGGATAACGAGATAGGACAACGAACAGTTAAATCATTCTCAGAGAAATACGTTTGTATGAGTGAAGATTGGGAAGAAGATCTCCAATCATTTGAGATTAGGTCGTCAACTCAACTTAAGTCGATGTCAGACATTTATGTTTGTATGACAGAGAATTGGGATGAAGAGGACGAGCTTCAGGAATCACCAGATTTCAGAATGACATTTTCGTCCTGGGCACTCCAGGTGGAGTTTGAAGAGCGCCATTAGATTTTATAAACGTTTCACTTAACCTAATAAAATTGGTTTGAAATGAAATCATGTCTTTGTGTTACTGAATCCTATGACTTGTATATGTTTATCCAACGTACACGAAGTCCCACGAACTCCAGACATGAGAATGAGTTCTTCGAAAGAGAGAGTGAGATATTTAGCAAATGTCTTTGCTCTCTCTTTCTATAAAAATGTCCTATGAGTCAGTAAAATTTGAACCCTTCGAACAACAACTCAACACCGAAGACGTTTAAGCTTTTCATTTTTTATTGTACATTCACGAACAAACAGGTTTGATATCATCTCAATGGTTACTATTTGCCAACATCGCTGTTCGAACGATCCTTCTGATCACAGTTGATGGCTGCACTTTACTCACAGCGTTGAGTGGAAGGAGGAGTGTAGTTTGTTATGCATCAGCGTTTCTAGAAACTAGAAACCAAACCATCTAGAACTTTGATTCAGTTAAATACGTAACATGAATCGAACTAAACTCCTTAACTAATCTTTAGGCTTCTCGTCCATGATTCCCAAATCTTAAAAAATCGTACTACTAAACATACGTTTGTATAGCAATGAATTTCAATAGAAAGCCAGGTGGCGCCGATTTTGAACTAAAAAACAACTCTACTCCGTGGGCAGCGAGGAAGACAAAATAAATTTAGATTGCAACGTAGTTTTGACAATCTGACCAACAACTCCAGTCATGAGAAAGGAGTTCTTTGAAAGAGACAGTATGACACTATGCAGCCAGCCAATGTCCATGCTGTCTCTTTCTATAAACTTTTCTTATCTGTCACTGCAATGTGAATCAGGTCTTAGGAATAAGTAAAATCAAGACAGTTTACTTGTTTGGGTTTTTATTAACATAACATGTAGAAACAAGTTTGCATCTTGTTGTTCAAACAAACGAAAAGTTAAAAGTCAAACTAGTTCTCTGTTTTCTCGATCGACTTGACCAAATGTAGGATTCTCTTAGTGATGCGAAGTGCATAAATGTCGTAGAGAGACTGATTGCATTCAGCATCTAAAGCAATTGGTAGGAAACGTGAGAACACGATCACTTTTGGACGATGATTCAAAAGTGTGCAAGCATTGATAAGCGATAAGTTCACACGATTCGACGTTTCCCTGCTGTAGTCAAACACAATCAAAGGTCTAACTGTGTCCGGCACGCTTTCAGGTCCGTCACCAGAGATGACAAAAGCTTGGCCTCTAGTCTCCATAATGTCTACTATGTGCACTTGGCCATTGTTTCCTCGAGAGTCGTGGATCCACAATATTTTATCAGCAGGTTGATCTTTTATTAGCTGTATCAACTGTTTATGCCAGTTCTGTATAATTTGATCCCGATAATACTTGAAGGCTGACTCGAAGAGAGAGCGGTTGTGTCTTGTGATCGTATTTGCAATCGGTTGATTGTAGTCGACTGTTTTGTTGCAGGAAGCGTACTTCGCAGCACGATACAATGTCGAAGTATCTGATAAAGGAAATCCTCTGAACATTGCAAACTTGTCTCGATTAGTGATCCGTCTAACCGAAACCCTGACGTTCTTGCATCGTATCAAGCTGTCGGGTTGACGTATCCGGAGTGATTTCAGCAACTCTCCAAAGGCTTTCAAACTCATCTTTTTCTTCGTTTTAATAAGTGCGTGACAGCGAGACGTGTGGTCGATCAAAAATTCGTTTCCAATCGCTAGTCCTGTTATCTCAGACTCTCTTCTCCACATCTTCTTGCAAAGTGGATACTTCATAGATGATTTCCAAGAACCTTTGCTAAGTGGGTACTTCATAGATCGTGTCCAAGAACAATAAAACAGTAAACCACGACCACAATCCTTCTTGTCTTTGCGTTTCACTCCTGTAGGTGGCTTAGGACCTAATTCGCGACGGTTCTCCCAGTTCAGATGCTTCTTTGATTTGTTATGTCGAGCTCTGTTCTTCAAAGAAAACGTTTTCCCACATGCACATGTAATTTTCTCGTTTACGTTACACCTGGCCATGGCTGCGCTACAAGTGAAGCTCCGCATATGGGACAAGACGTTTTCAATGACAAAAATTCCAATTGAATTATCTTGAAGAAACTAACGATCGAATTACGAGGTACAATTAAATCTACTGAGATAAACCAAGACCGTTTATGACTTCGGAGATTTTCAGAACTATCACATCGACAAAGAAGATCTTAGATGTGATTGTTCATACTCGCCTGATCTCTTGACAACCATTAAACGAGAAAAGAGAAATCATTCAAGTAACTTCTTATAGGTAACTTCATGTTCGTCGTCGATCGAGAAAAGAAGCAATCGACGGTCGATTCATTCAGATAGACTAGAAACCTTTTTTACTCGAGTCATTTGAAATGTTTCTTGATTGAACTAACAACCAGAAAAAGAGGTACATTCAAATCTATGACTTGAGACAGATCGACACACCATTCAAGCTGCGATTCACATCCAAATTTCATCAAATAACTTCTTATAGGTAACTTCATGTTCATCGTCGATCGAGAAAAGAAGCAATCGACGGTTGGTTCATTCAGATAGACTTGAAACCTTTTTACTCGAGTCGTTTGAAAGGTTTCTTGATTCAACTAACAACAGAAAAACGAGGCACATTCAAATCTATGACTTGCGAAAGATCGACAGACCATTCAAGCTGCGATTCACATCCAAATTTCATCAAATAACTTCTTATAGGTAACTTCATGTTCGTCGCCGATCGAGAAAAGAAGCAATCGACGATCGATTCATTCATCTTTTTACTCGAGTCATTTGAAATGTTTCTTGATTCAACTAACAACAGAAAAACGAGGCACATTCAAATCTATGACTTGAGACAGATCGACACACCATTCAAGCTGCGATTCACATCCATGTTTTATGAAGAAACTTCTTATATGCAACTTCATGCTAAACGTCAAACGAGAAACAAAGCAATCGACAGTTGAAGAGAATGTCTGTGTCAAAGAAGCCGAATTTCTTAACGCAAACATCAACTGAAAAAGAGATACAAACTGATCTGGAAATCTGAACGACTTGAGAAAGATTGACAGACTATTCGAGCGGCGTTTCACTTCCAAGTCTCGAAAAGTAACTCCTTATAGGTTACAAAGTGATTAACGTCGAACATGAAAGAACACATTCGACAGTTGATGTTAACTTCGATTTCTTGACTCAACCAACGATCGAAAAAAGAGATACAAGTAAAACCACCAAAACTGATCAAGACACTGATGATGACTTCAGAGCTTACTACAACATCACCAAAGAAGATCTTACATGAGCCGATTCAAATTGACAGACTTCATAACGCAGCTAACGACCGAAAAATGAGGTACATATCATATCTATATAGAATTCACATCATGCACAACGTCGAACGACAAGACACATTCTAGCCAGAATTCTTGTTGAAACCAACAATCAAAAACGAGATATAAACGTTTTATGGAAATCTGAACGACCTGAGAAAGATCGACAGACCATTCAAGCAGCGATTAACGTTCACGTTTCTTCAAGGAATATCATATAGGTAACATGTAGACGTAACCAACAATCGAAAAAAGAGATACAACTGATCTGGAAATCTGAACGACCTGAGAAAGATCGACAGACCATTCAAGCAGCGATTCACATTCACGTTTCTTCAAGGAATATCATATAGGTAACATTTAGACGTTACCAACAATCGAAAAAAGAGATACATACATATCTTAAAACAAACTAATCTCACATCATGCTTAACGTCGAACGGGAAGGAAAGCGATCGACAGTCGAAGCAGATGTCGGTGTCACAGAATGATGAACGAGGAATCAGAGCTTCCTCAATGGGAACCGACACAAATCTTTCTCAAATACTTAAATCTGAAAGTGTTGCTGAATTCAGACGTAACCATCAACCGAAAAGAGGTACAAACATGTCTTTATGGAAATCTAATCGACCTGATAAAAGTAACTTTAGAATCCCTGACGTAACCAAAGACCAAAATAAGAGGTACAATCACATCTATGAAACATATCTTTATCATATGTCACTTCATCCATAACGTCGATCGAGAAAGAAAGCGATCGACAGTCGAAGCGAGCATTTGTTTCACAGAAAGATGAACGAGGAATCAGAATATCCCCACTATGAACCGACACAAACCTTTCTCAAATACTAAAATCTGAAAGTGTTGCCGAATTCAGACGTAACCATCAACCGAAAAGAGGTACAAACATGTCTATATGGAAATCTAATCGACCTGATAAAGGTTACTTCAGAATCCCTGACGTAACCAAAGACCAAAATAAGAGGTACAATCACATCTATGAAACATATCTTTATCATATGTCACTTCATCCATAACGTCGATCGAGAAAGAAAGCGATCGACAGTCGAAGCGAGCATCTGTTTCACAGAAAGATGAACGAGGAATCAGAATATCCCCACTATGAACCGACACAAATCTTTCTCAAATACTAAAATCTGAAAGTGTTGCCGAATTCTGACATAACCATCAACCGAAAAGAGGTACAAACATGTCTTTATGGAAATCTAATCGACCTGATAAAAGTAACTTTCAGAGACGAGACCAACGACCGAAAAAGGAGCTACAAACATATCTTAATAGAAATCACATCATGCTTAACGTCGAACGGGAAGGAAAGCGATCGACAAATGAGGAATCAGAACATCCTCAGTACCAACCGATAGAAAAGTATCTCAAATAGAAAAATCTGACAAGAAACACTATCCAGTTTTGTTGACGTAACCAACAATCGAAAAAAGAGATATAACTGATCTGGAAATCTGAGCGACCTGAGAAAGATCGGCAGACCATTCAAGCAGCGATTCACATTGTGCCATCAATTAAAACCTTTTAGGTAACTTTAGGTATCCTGCCGAAACCAACGACCAAAAAAGAGATTCATAACTTTTTATGAACATGCATAACGTCGATCTAGAAAGAAAGCGATCGACATTTGGTGAACAAACGGGGAATCAGAACATCCTAAATGTGAATCGTTAGGAAGATTTCTCAAATGATGAAATCAGACAAGACTCAAACATGTTGACGAAACTAACGACCAAAAAAGAGATTCATAACTTTTTATGAACATATCTCCATGCATAACGTCGATCGAGAAAGAAAGCGATCGGCATTTGATGCAAATGTCGATATGAAAAACCAACGAACGAGGATTCAGAACATCCTCAATGTAAAACAAGATAAAAATTTGTTAAATATTAAAATCTGAACATTCTCGCCAGATTTCATGGCGCAACTAAAGAATAAAAAGAGGTACACTAACGCTTCAATAAAGATGAGGAAAAGCAAATCCTCAATGTGAATCAACAGAAGAATTTGTTAAATACTAAAAAACTGTTGGGGTAAACAATGTAAGATCATAACCAACAAAACATGATTTCAACAAATTTATTTTTTCATGTTGTGTTAACAGAAATCAACTTCTCGATCGTCCCGACCACTTAAAAGTTTATTCCAATCTGATTGTTCGATTTCTTAGTTCTCTGACACAGGTTGATCTCGTTAATCTGCCAATGTGTTTCCTCATTCTCCTGCGTTGCTTCTTAGTCAGTTGACGAAACACATCTTGGTAAGTTTCGGCCGATCGTTCAATTTGGACAACCAAGGAATCAATAGATGGGTCTTCTATGCTGAGGATTATCGACAATCCCAGATGACTCACTTTTATCGGTAAAGGAAATTCCTACCCAGATTGGGTTTGAATCGACCCCAACTGATTGATGAAAAGTTTACTCAAATGGATGCATCTTCAAAGATTTCAGCAATATGTTCCTAGCACCATTGACATCTCTATGAGTCTCGAAAGTACACTTCTCACAAACAAACGTTTCACTTGAGCCAAGTTTGTTATTTCTTGTACCACACATTCCGCATGTTTTAGAAGTGTAGGCTTCGTCTTGAACTACTATGTTACAAGTAGTTCCATTTGCTCGATGTAACAGTCTTTGCCGAAACCTAAAGTGGCTCCAGCAAAGTAGATCACGATTCGCACGTTTAGCTAGATGGTTTGGCCGATCCTTTCGAACTATCGACGATACTCCGATCTTCCCCAGCGCCACGTAGTTATAATTTTTCACTAGATACGAAGACAGTTTAAGATGAATATCATCAACGAACGTTTTCAGTTTCAAGTGAAGTTTCTTTAGCTGTGTTGTTCTTTCCTCTTTGGCTTTTTCTTGATTTTTCTCGATCGCTCTCTGCAGATGTGATTGTGTCTTGTCGATTCTGTCGTGAAGTTCCCGTATCACACGTTGTTTGTCTTCCACAGTCCCTATTTGGTAGGCTACACATTCTGTTGGATCGTAAATTGTTGCGAATGTTCTACCACCAGGATCGACTCCGCACATTGCATCTTTTGAAGTAGATTGTCGTCGTGTGTACTTTGAATCACAAGAAATCTGTAAGACGAACTTTCCGTTAGCTCTTTTCGTAATTCTTACATCATGCTCAATCGGTGGAAGACGGTCAACATTCTTCGAAAGTTTGATGAACTTTTCGTCCTTCGGAGTTGTTAAATCCGAAAACAAAAAGTTATTTTTCATGATTGCGATGTGACTTTTCCGAAACGCGGCATCGTCACTGTCTCTCTCAGTAAGGAGTCTTATGTATTTTTTCTGAATTTGAAAACTTCCTTCAAGAGTTGACAACGATTTGTCTTTAAGCTCCACGTTTTGCTTCTTCATTCGGTTGCGAGTAGCCTTGTGCATCGCGCAATAGTTCTTACACGAAGTCACTTTGATGTTGCTCATCTTGTTCTCAAAATACCAGTCGTCGTTCACGTTCATTCGATACTCAGCAGGAACACTTTCAGAGTTTGTCTTGGCTACAATTTTCTGGAGGTCGTACATGTTTGGTTTCACTCCTTTCTCCTTCACTAGGAAGTTACACCAGTTGTAGCAGTGATTGTTGATTTTGATCATCTCGTTTAAGATTCGTTTCTGATGTTTCGTAGGTCGCAGTCCAACCATAAATGTTGTCATCACTTTCGTGGGAGCAGAATCGAGCTTCTGAATTTTAATGATCTCTATATCGCTCGTCGAATATCGTTCGCACGGATGGTCATCGATTTGATATTCGCATCGTCTGATGTTGTCGATCCATTTCTTGAACGTTTTGTGCTTATGAACTTGAGCTGCATCCCACAACGTTATTGTCTCTCTCTTTCGCTTCATAACTACCTTGTTTAAAAATTGTTGATAGAATGAGAAAAACTAACCTGTGAGTGGATTTAAATATGTGCTTTTGAAATAGATTACTTTCATTATCAGTCAAACTGTACTTTCAGGATAGCACATAAAGTCTACAATGCTGCACTGTTATGAAAGTGAAAAATATTCGAAACAGCTCTGACTGTTGTCGGTATCTGATAAAATATGTTCGATCGGATGATATTAATTATGTTTCTGTTGGAATTCGTCAAACGTTCACGATGTGAAAACCAAACCAAACACATTAATTCAGAATTCCGAATTTATTCTATAACATGACAAGCAAAGCCATGTTGGCAGATGCCGATGCAAAATCTGTTTACAAATCAAACTGTCGTGATGATCTGAGTCTGCGGTTCTCTTACAGTTGTCGGTACGTAGACTCGATTTCCGCTCTCCAGAAAGTCTCGTAAGACTTTAGACTTTCTAACTGCTTCTCTCGTCGATGGACGATCAGAGAGAAACAAAGTTTGCAAAGTTCTTAGGACCTGCAAGAAGCACATGTTTGGAAGTTGATGTAAGATAGGGAACGATAGGTTTGCTATAATATGACAAAACACATTTACAATTTCAAACATATTTAATTTGTAAATATCATCGCAACAATGTCATGAACATCTACTCTACAAAATCCGCAACGTTCTCCCATTCGTATAGCACAAGAGTTACAAAAGCAGTGTCCACATGGTACCAACACCACGTTCTTCTTCTCGGAGTAACAAATGACACAAGTTTCGAGTTCTTCCTTTTGTCTCTCCATTTCCCTTCGAAACCGCTTATCATTTTCTTCAGATTTCTTTCTCTCTTCAGCCCGTTGCAGAAAGGCGAGATTGTTCATTGCCCGACGATGCAACGTAGCAGCCTTTTCCAAATGGTCAATAATTTCACCGAATGTTGTGTCTAAAGACGAACTCTTATAGCTTGCTGACATCATAGCTTTTTCAGAGTATTGTGATTTCAAAATGTTCAAGTTTCGTTGCAGTAAAACACAGTCAAAGTTTCTGTCGATTGTCTTCGTAGAACTAGTGTTAGCTGAAGTTGAAGAAGCGTTCTTCGAAGGACGACTGTAAGGCTTCGATCGAAGATTAGTTTTCGAAACAGATGGTCGGACGTTGGTGAATGTTTGCGATGATTCTACATGAGAAGGCGATGCAGGTGGAATGATGTCAGGAAGATCTTCAATTTCCTCCAGTACGTCGATGACATCGATATCTCGACTTGACGATCGACTAAAGTTAATTATTCTTGAAGACATATTAAACTTGAGAGCTCGGAAAATTTGATGTTGCTTGTTCAACAGCTAAACTGCGAATGACCAACTCTTCTTAATTTCTTCAACTATCAAAAATTGACAAATGATTTGATTGGCTACTCAAAGTTTTGGCGCGAAAGCAGTGTCTTCCTTTATAGAGATCGTCATTCCGACTTGAGACACAGACCAGAACAGTCACAAAATTTCTCTGCTCTTAGAATCATTCCAAGATGATTATCGAAAGACTTGAATCACAAATCTACAACTCAGAAACTGGGGTTAAAATGCCGTTCAAAGGTATGTCGAAGAGAATGAATGAAACTCGTAACGTATTGCGTTGAAAGTCGATTGTTGAAATGTCATTGACTTCATGTCTTTCTTTGGAACTCTGCTAATAATGTGATGAATTTCTTATAATTTCAGCCAACAACTTTGACTAATGGTCGTGAGTTGAGCAAGGAATCAGTAGGGGTGAGATTGGACACATTCTGCATGTATTTGTCGTTGATTTATATCAGTTTGTTCTATGACAAGAAACGGTATTTGGTACTTAATAAAGATATTGAAAAGCAAACTACGAACTCATTTTGTTGATTTATTGAAACAAAGTATACAATAACCAAGGCACACTCAAATCTCTTCTCCTAACAAAACTAGTCCGACAGGAACGATCTTACAGTTTGTTCTATCCATTTTGTACACAGTGGACACAAGTTCCTTTTTCGTTGACATGCCATAACGCAGTTACCACAAATGTCTTCCAGATCTTGAAGCTGTTAAGAGGAAGAATCGAAATCATTCTTGTCCTCGTCGCTGTCTTCAGTGTACATAATTGACATTTTCAGAGGTTTGCTAAGGCTGGATACAACAACTGGCTCAGGCATATCACTTGCTCTTAAGCTTCTGGTCTCAGTTCTCACCATCACCATGACCTGATGTTTGATATCATTCATCAGAGTGGTCATGTCCTTTTGCTCTTGGTGTGGTTTTGCCACATTCTTTTCCATGGCATCAACAAAAGCTCTAACCAGAAATGACTCTTTGTCTGTAATTTTCTGAGGAATCGTTGACCGTATTAGGAGAAATTCCTGGTTGGAAGGTTCGGTTTCCAAGATTCTATCCTTATTTTCTATATATCTTGCTGCCTTTTTATTGACTTTTTCTCCCAGCAAGGATAAATCGTCTGCTTGAATAAGAAACATCACCGGCTTACCATCAATCTCTTTTTGCAAATCCATCACCAGATTGACAAACACATCAACATACTGCAAACCTTGTTCAAAATTCGGTTCGTAAAACTGAACTCTTCCTTTGTCGTCCACGAAAGTGAGGAAGAAAATAAAATAGTTATCATACTTTTTACCGGACTGAATTCGTTTCCTGATGTCTTCGCAAGTTTCAGCAAAACTAAGCTCCATTTTGACCGCGATATCAGCACGCCCTTGGTATAATTTGCGAAAAAAAGCTTTCAAATAGACGGCATCGACATCGCATCTCCGACCTATGTATGGATATTCAATAATTGTTGTCTTTGCTTTACTGGGATCTCTGGCACTGCCGTATGGATAGATGGGACAAGTTTGTGAGTAAATCATCACCAACGCATTGTTTCCAGTCAGTACCGACATATTCGGAGCTTGTTTGGCAATCGTGTACTGAAGATGATAAAAAAAACGTTGTTTACAAGACGTTCTCGAAAAGGATTGTGTGTCTTTGACTGATTTCCAGTGATATTACAGTCGAAGAACCAGCTCAAATGCATGAACGCTTTTATCCGACTGAACTCTGTCTTAAATAGTTTTTTTCCAAAAAGTGTCTACTTCTGTTGAGGGAGAAATTAAAACAGAAAGCTTGGACTAAAAAGTTGCAAAATAGAATATGTTATTTGGCTAGAAAGCAAATCAAAAAGAAAAACAAACTCCAAACTAGAATTTCAATGAAATCTATTTTTGCATAGTATACAAATATACAACTAACAAGATACAATTTTTCAAAATCTCTTGTTATTTCTAGTCTGACAGATATGATCTCACAATAATGTCTATTCTCTTTCTACATAACGGGCAACAGTTTCGTTCTCTTTGACAAGCCATAACGCAATCACCACAAAACGTATGTCCACAAGGCACTAGAGTCGTTGTTTTCTCGTTGACAGTACAGATAAGACATGTCATCAGGTCTTGCCTTGCCTTAATCGTAGCATTCCTGACAGCTTCTTCTAGCGCAATTTCAAACTCTGCTCGTTGCTTCTGCTCTTGTAATTTCAAATCAAGTTCGTGCTCTTCAATCAAGAGTTTGTTGATCGACTCGAAACACTGTTTTTCGAAACGTCGACTTTGCTCAATGGTCTCAACAATTTCCTTATGCATGTTATAGTCTATATTTCTCGGTGTACTCTGTCTTCGCAGCATATCTGGTCTTCGAACTACGTAACACATTCTTCTTTGTCTCCTACGATCGGCCAAATCGCTCATGCACCGGCTCATCGTTGTTGTGTGTTTTTTTCAAGGGAAGAAAAAAATATGCGACTGCTCTCTTCGAGTGCTTGAATCAGAATGACTCCTCACATCTTCAGATCTGAGAAACTGGATAAGTCAACCAATCGGATAACATGGTGGCGCTGCAGACAGGAGTATAAAATCTCAATGTAGCATCTTAGAAAACTTAAAGTTACTCAAACCATCAGAAACCATGGCTGAACATCAGCACATCTTCGATCACATGAAATACGGGACCTGCGAAGTTTGTCGAACTCCTACTTATCTAGAGTGTCGAGACTGCGCTTGCCTTCTGCGGGAGATGAACGAAGATCACAACTGTCCTGAGGAATGCACACTAGCCATAACGCCTGTCCTATGCGACGAATGCGAGCATTTGTAAGTTTCGACGAACGATCGTTTACTATTTTCGTTTCACGGTCGATGATTATTTCTCGAACAAATTTTGATTTAGTATTTGACCACATTCAACTGATCAATGCGCTTCCTATCTATTTGCAGGAGATTGCAGATCATTCGACAGAGACAAAGAGCGGCAGGAGCATAACAAGAACAAGCAAAGAAGTCATTTGATTCTTTGTATTTATTGTATCTGAATAAACAAAACGTTGAAACACACACAATCGTTCATCGTTTCTTGTACCTCTTCGATCTCAAGTCAACCAAACTGATTTATTCCCCCACAATTTGCCGACTTGCCCCAGAAGTTGTGTCTATAATTTCTAGTAAGACCAAATGCGCCTAGCTTGAAGTTGCTTCTTCCCACGATATCCCTGTTAGTCCCAAGGATTTTTAGATAAGGACACTCTGTCGAAAACTTATCATGTTCCACCAGTGGATCGTCGTTCGTTTCCCAACTGTACAACTTTAGCCCGCATGAAAAGCAATACACAATATCCGCAGTCCCCGAATAATAAAGTCCTGCTTTCGCCAACGAGAATTTGTCTGGTCGTAACTGCTTGTTCCAAGTGTCGAACGTTTTCAATCTCTGTTCAAAAAAGATCATGTTCTTGTTTCGACATGGAATACTGTCAACAAGATCAGAGGGTTGATTTGACGAGTAAGACATTTTAGAACAGTTGACAATTTATTCAAGACCATTCTTAAATAGTACAAAACAACAAAAACAGCGATAGTAAATTATAAACGTCTCTCTTTCTCAGAACAAATGGGACTGGCCACCTTTTCCGGCGAATGTTTTACCAACGAATGCACCAGCTGGTATGTTTGAATTTGGTGGAAGTGGCGTTGACGACATTGGTCCGAAGTGAAATATTGATTGAGCGGTTGTCGTCGCAGCTGTAGTCGTAGCAAAGTTTGACCCTCCTGTCGATGCAGAGCATGTCGACGTTTGAGTAGGAAGATTATTCTGTCCCACACTGGTTGTTCCGAAGCCTCCGAATCCGCCAAATCGAAATCCAGTTGGTATTGTCGAAGTAGATGTCGATGTTGACGTTTGAGCTGGAAGATTATTCTGTCCCACACTGGTTGTTCCGAAGCCTCCTAGTCCGCCAAAACGGAATCCACTTGATGTAGCTGATTTTGATTTTCTGCCATTGTCGATCTCATCAAAGTTTGGTCTGACAGCTCCGACAGAAGGCTCGGTGTAACCAACGATCTTTAAGTAAGAACAGTCTGGCGACCACTTTTCATGCTCGCTCCATGGCTCATTGCTAGCTTCCCAATCGTGCAGAACGATACGACAATTAAAACAGTAAACCCTGTCAGACTTGCCGGTGTATACAAATCCAGCTTTTGCAAGATCGTGTTTGTAAGGTGTAAGCTGTTTTGGCCACGTGTCGAAGGATTTCAAGCGATCCTCAAATAGCATCTGGCTGCTTTTCCTCAAGGGTAAAGCGTCAGTCGTGTCCATCGAAGCAGTTAAAGTGATATTCTACTTAAATTGTTTCATCTTTAAATACTCAAACAAGTGAATCAACATTTTTATTTGTTACCTTCTTCGTTGCCAAGTTTGGAAACAAACTGGTCCACTTGCTTTGCATAGGATGTATACTGCTCCGATAATCGATCAACGTTATTGTCAATAACCAAAACATTTCCACGGTCTTCGCTAAACATCCAATCTTCATATTTTTCATTCAATGATCGCAGATAGCATAAGTTTACAGACGATTCCTCGCCTCGGCTTCTCGATTTCACTCTTTCAAAGCATAATTCTGGATCAGTTCGCAGATACACGTATCCATCCACTCTGTCGTTCTCGTCGAACATACTCTCTGCAACGAAAGAAAGCGTATCAAATTCGACTGAATTCATTAATCCTATTTCGACGAGAGTAGGGGCAAACACCTTCAGACCATCGAGATGACTTCGTTCCAGAAAGTTAATCCTAGACACCTCGTCCGAAGATGTTTTTGTGATCTTGGAATATACATTTCTAAAACTTGCCAAAACCGTCATTTGAAACGGCAAACAATACTTTCTTGGTTCGTCATAAAACAACTTTAGCAGATTGTTAGACTTCATGTTTGTCCAAACGTCAACTGGCTCTTGGAAGAATTTGTAGCCGTTTTGATCAGTAAGCAAATTGTTTGCAAACGTTGTTTTCCCGCTTCCGATGTTTCCAACGATTGAAACTACGACGTTCTTCATTTTGCTAGAATGAATGTACAAATGAAACGGTCGACAAAGTTTATCTGAGTTTTATTCTTCGAACAATCCGTCAAAGTTCTGAATCAGACACAAGAGACAAAAAATTCGACCTCCATCTAGTATGTAAAAGTCATCTATCTCATCTTCGACAAACTTCCCTGTCTCGACACAGTATTCTCGGAGAATAAACTCGTTACAACAAATGCAACGAAGACACAGCAACATGACTGATCGTCCAAACGTTCAAAAATTAAATGTCTACTCCAGTATGATGTATAATCCAAATATGCCCTCGAATAGTATAAAGTTTTACTTCTAAGATAACGTTCATTCACGAAATATTTTTCGACAAGAGCAGTTATTTTGGCAAACTGATATGTCTCTGAAACATAAGCTATCCAACGCTGACCTAACTTCTTCTCGACCTGCGAAGAAGGCACGATACGACATGGAACAATATGCAAGAGATGATAAAGACTACTTTTCGTTGCAACGTTTCTTCTTGGAGGAAACTTCGCCATTCGATCTCGATGCTATCGCTATACACATCGGTTTTCCGCACATGCAGTTGACCAAGCTGAGATACGACTATCCTCGCCTTTCAGCTCTGACGTCACTTATCTCTAGCAGAGCTGTCAAACAATTATGAAAAGAATGTTTGAGATGTGGTTTCCAGTTGCCCTGCAGGTAGCGCATGTTGATGATATTACTCCGAGGGAAATCCTTGCCTACGCTTATCATTCACTTACTAACAATTTAAATTGCAATCGGCTTCTCGATTCTGAACTAAGAAAAAATTTTGTGAAATCCAACGGCATAAAGTTTGAGCTTTTGTCAATGGCCATTGACAAGGGAATTCGTAACCTCTGCGAAAGTCATGTGGATACCGATACTTCGTCAAGAGAGAGAGAGCAATATTAATGGACATTGACTAACCGTTTAAAATGAGAACTTGTTTACATTTCCATCACTTAGCTCCGAGCTTTCAAAGAAAACGCAACGTCGCACCGCGAATTTACAAAGTGACAGGAATTACAGATCAGATGGCGTCTCATTCCCTACGACAGAATTTTGAAAATATGAATTTGGAAGATAAATCACAAAGTGCTTTATCACCAGATCAACAACTTACTGAGAGTATCATCAAGTACAAACATTTGTTACAGGACAGTACTGTGGACGAAAATTATCTGATGATACTGTTTGACAATATCATGCGGTTTGCTAAGGAGCACGATTTAAACGATTATGAACTTCAAACGTGCCACACACTTATTAACTGTGGGGAGCGCGAAGAATATCGGCGATTCAATTTTAATTTAAAGATGCATAATGACCGAGTGGTAAACACTGAACTGATCTTGCCCTGGAGAACTCTGCCTGCAGTTGAAAATCTTATGGTAGATCTTAGTCAGCACAATCATAGCTCTGCATGCGGCATTATAGAGTTGAAATGTTTAACGAACCGCCGTTTGTTGTGCGAAAAGATGGAACAATTGCTGTCGGACTCCGATGCAAGTCTTGTCATTTGGCCACCTCTAAGTATCAGTGATCATGGCAAGTGGCTTGATCGATGTGTAAAACTGTAACCTACCCTACTTGCTTGAATGTGCATAGTAGACATTAGTTTACTTATGTTTTGGAAAAGACAAGGACAGTTGTTGATCAAACGATGTTGTTAAAATGTGCTTCAGTTCATTTTCTATGTTTAATGAATTTCGCATCAATAAACATGTTTCACCAATCTATTTTGTTCTTGTTTCTCTAATTTGTAAACAGATATTACACCATATTCAAATCATTCCGCTTCTGACAATCCAAGAGTGTATATTGTAAAATGTCTGATCAAACTCTAGTCAATCCAGAGCTCGAAGGATTCAAAGACTTAGCCTTAAATTTGGGATATCCAGACTCGTGGGAGGAACTTAGTGAAGACAGGCCAAGATGGAATTGGTTGGACTTGATG
Source organism: Corbicula japonica (assembly GCA_038501625.1). Taxonomy (NCBI): domain Eukaryota; kingdom Metazoa; phylum Mollusca; class Bivalvia; order Venerida; family Cyrenidae; genus Corbicula; species Corbicula japonica. The sequence goes on along the minus strand of JAZAYU010000419.1, from coordinate 81,344 downwards.
GAACGTTGGTTACTGACATGTCATCACAGTCAAGAGACATCAATGTGCTATAGTGAACTTTATCCTCTTCTTTCACAGTATCCGTTACTCTACTTAAATGGTGAAGAAAAAAACGTTGTAGCTTGATAGCGACGAACATCAATGTAATAAGAATATCAGCATCTTAACAGGTTAGGTCAGAACTGGAGTCCCACAAAACAATACGACCGCCAGCTCGGTGACAAAATTGACCCCGAGCCGATTTTACTTTGCTAAATATTAATTTGATAACATGTATGAAATGGGATATTGGGAAATAAAGAATTAATGTTAAATAGCTAACAATTTCTTGAATGTTAACTTAGCAAATAACTGGATAATTCTATTTTATTGATTAATTGAAATTGATGATTTTTAATTAACTTGCATTTTAAAATTTCAACGTTGAGAGGGTATAGCGAGAGAGAGCGGAAGTTATTTATGTATTAAAATTATTTTTTGTCACTTCTGCTACGGCTGTAGACTCAGATCAGTCTGTGCTTCTGGGCACTCTGATAAGGGTCTACACCGATAGCATTACTGCAAAACATTGCCTCAGATAAAAGACTAGGTCGGTTTGAACTTATGGCGTATCAAATGGGATAAGAATTAAATTGGTCAAATTATGACCTTTACATATTATGTTTACCTGTCAATATATGCGTTGTAATTATAATTTTCGCTTTTACAAAACTGATTGATTCTCTCTCCATTTCTTAATCCATCATATTTCTGAATCTGAAGGTGCTCAAGATTTCTAGATTACATGGCTTATCAGATACGGGCAATGTAATCTCCATTAACGTAAACAAATTCGATACAGCAATATGAGTAACCCCACAATGAACTTAGTGTGACCCCAATGTATTCCTGCTACACTCAAATCAATAGCGCCTTTCAGCTCTGACGTCACTTATCTCTAGCAGAGTGATTAAGAGGGTCAAAAGGTTAACCTCAGACAAACATTTACTGAATATGCTGTGTTTCTATACAAAACAATGGCAAACTGCTCTTTCTTATTGCAAATTAAATTAACTGAAGATGATATTTCTGAAGCAATTTTTCAATTTGGAATAATTAAAGATCATTCTGTTTATCAACTAAAACGTTGGCGTAGAGGGCTAAAACAAGCCTTTTTACGATGTTTAATTGCGGACATTCTCTCAGATGGGGCTGGTCTTTTAAAAGATTTTCTTGCAACCTTGAAATGAAAGCATAATACGTTTTGCAATTTATGTCAAATTTAGGACCAGTGTTAGAAGTAAGCTCCAAATAGGCACATGAACACAGTCAGATCGAGGTCTACACATTTACTGTTTAATTAACAAGCAAATGATTTTTTTGCAAACACATTTTTAATAAACATGGAATCGACTGACATAAATTTAGAGGTTAGGGGTTAATATCATAACCTAATCATCATATGACATTTCAACAAAAAAACTCTTAAATACATTAAGAAACACGCTGCATTGAAAAAATATTTTAAGAAATAAGGCAAGGCAAATCTGTTCTGCAGTTTTTCTAGCCGAAAATAGATCAGGGTGCCCATTAGTCGGACCCTGCCCTCCCACAAAGTGTAGACTGCAAATGTATGTGCTTCTTTTCACATCCGAGGGTTCCTTCAATGTGTTGGTTGCACATAACTTAATCCACCTTTGACATTTTTTTCAGGCTTGGTTATTGGCTTGGGAAATGGGATGAAAAAACTCCTTTCATTTCATCTTGACTTTTTTCACAATAACGGGAGTAACTTCTACATTCACCCCAACAACAATGTTTATTTCCTTCAGTTTTCTGCTTAATATTAAATTCAATTTCTATGAATTTCAAAGAATAATTTTGCCACTGCCCAGCATCTGCAGCCACTTTCAATAGACAAAGAATGTAAACACTGGCCAATGTCTGACATACGGGCAACTTAGATTGATGTCACTGATAAGGATTACCTGTTGTGCTAAAAATAGCCTGTCTGAAGAACGCTATTTAAACAAACCCCTATGTTCTTGGAGCTAAGCAGGGAAGGGAAGGTCAGAACAGAAGAAATGAAGTGCCTGACCAGTTTACATACTGGAGCCAATCTAGTGCTTTAAGACAGAATTGTACTTCACGAACTGTCATAAAAGATTGTTTGCTAAAAGTTTTCAAACTGTGTGAAGATGTTCTTATGCAGCAAAAAGGAAGATGAACTGTAACTGTAAGTAAAGATTTTGTTGTTAATGCAGATTGGTCAGTATAAATTTATTGTATGATCTTATATACATTTTCTCGTCACATTTGGTTTTTCATCTAATATTCGTTCCTTAAAAAATCGTCATACATACAAAATCACTATTTTAACACTAAACCTGAGTAGATTGGATTTTTAAATTGATGAAGAACTTCCTAAAAACCGTTTGCCTTTGGATAATAAATTGACTATGCTAAGATTCTTAATCGCTTATTAATGGTTCTCGTTATATGTTTAACGTTTTCTTTCATTCTAAGACTTTTATTACAAGAGATAACACGTATGGTTTCAATATCATGAAATTCACAGGTCACTACAATTCACATTCGGCAGATTTTAAATAAATTTATTGTAAGCGGATATGTTTCAGTCAACAAAATTACAAATTTAAACATAATGAATAAAGTATTTGTTTAAAAAATGTTCGACACCTCATAGATATAAAAGCTAAGAATTTAGTCATAATAACTTGTAATTTAGTAGGAAAAGTGTATCATATAAAATATACACTAAAACACTTAATTTCTGCGCCTTCCTTTAGAACAAAATCTTATATTTAAAATTTAACCTCATCACTCATGGTGCTTTGTACATTTAGATCGGGACTTTTTTTTATCTGGACTAGATATCGACAAAAATTAGAAACAATCATACTATCACATAAATTTTGCTTACAATTAAGGAATATATGTATATATTATCTTAAAAAGGTCAATAAGGGACATAAAGTATTGTTACTACGAAATAAGAATTCAAACCGCGTAACTATTTACTTGGCGAAGATGTATCTAACATGCTGCAAAACAAGCTTGTACAATTAATTGGCAGTCTATAGTTTGATCAAAGAAGTCTTTTTCGGCCAGGATTCTCAGAAAACACAAATTTATATCGCGCATACTTGTAATTTAACCCCTATGGTATACGTCACTAGAACAGATATTGTACATTCGTCATTATTTGGTCAGTTACATGAATTACAGTCGCGACTATCTTATAAGGTCATCAATCCTTTAGCGATGATGGAGCTTGGATAATACTTGAGAAAAGTCCCGTAGACGAAAAATGTAAAACAGTAAGTAAGGAGTCGACATATACATGTACTCATTTTAATGCATATTGTATCTCCTATTATATATTATTTCAAAGCCCGTACACCCTTGAACGATTTGTCTAATGAGCCTATACAAATAATATTCGCTAAAATATTAGTGTTTACTTAACCACACTGAAAGATAGACATTATTATAATTAATTATGTTTAATTCTTGATTATGCGGATGAGATTTTGTTTGTTCTTCTTTATTATAACTTGTTATTGTATGAAGATAAATAAGTAACAGTAAGGGCCAGGAAAGTTTTGATGCAAAACCGTTAATGATTGTTATGCTTTACTGGTAATTTAAGCTGTGCAAAAAGTTACCGTACAACTAAATCAGTTTAATCAACATACAAGATGAGAAGGACCTGAAAATTAAATGTACATCTAGCAATTATTACTGTAAAACTGGTTTATTCGTGTTAGTTTTATTTTCGCTAATATTCGCGAATCGCTAACCTCGCGAATTGTTAAATACCGCGAAAACATGATGATTTTTCATATTATTTGAAAATAAGTATATCCGAAAACGACATAAATAAGCAAATAAAGAACATTGATGATTTTTGTCAAAATTTGCTAAATTTCGACCTCGCAAAATTAAAGCGTTTTACAGTATATTTCGGATATTATTATACAGATCTACGAAAGTTTAGGTGTATTTCAAATTTATTAAAATACCATGTTGACCCATGGCTCCTACACATTAATTTTTATAAATTCAAGCACTGCAGTCCTCATGCAAGTAATAGACCAACACAAATCATTCGACGGACATTGCAACACCATAAACCCCAGATAAGATCGGTCAGTGGGGTTATAACAACATATCATTTACAGAGAATTACAGTGCTGCTGGAGATAAAATTGTTCAGATTCTCATTGTACAAATCCCTTATCTGTAGGAAGTATAACAGTGTGTAGCAAAGAAGTGAAATAATAATTTAAAAAAACCGGTACATTTTAAAATTATTTTCAGATATTTTCATTCGCCTATAAAAAGCAGTAACACAATCACGAATGAAAATACAACTTCTACTAATCCCAACCCTGCTGCTGTGACTAACAACAACAACAACAACAACTAATACTACTGCTGGTTGTCTTTCTCCTCCTCCTACTGCTTCTACTGCGCATACCACTTATTACATTTGTAACAAAACAACAACGCCAGCAGCAACAGCAACGAAAATGACACATACTGCAGCAACAACAACAACTACTACTACTACTTTTACTACCTACTACATACTATGACTTCTACTAGTACTACTTCTTCTGCCACTACTTTCAATACGGCAAATGCTACATGTACTTCTACAACAACAACGATAACAACAACAACAAAACCTACTGCTGCTGCTGCTTTTTCTCTTCATCTACTACGACTACGACTTATTATTAATAAATTTACTATCAAAACAAGAATTGCTATAAGTACTTTACTACTACTTTTACAATAACAACATCAACTACTGCTGTTGCTGCACATTCTCCTCCTACTACGCGCCTATCACATTACTTCTACTTCAAAACAACAGCAACAGCACCAACAGCAGCAATAACAAGGACCACAACAACAACATGTACTACTGCTGCTACTGCGCCATCCATTGTTTATACTTTCTACAACAAAAACAACAGCAGCGACAACAACAAAATCTACTGCTACTTCTAAGCCTTTCATTATTACTTTAACAAAAAAATGACAGCAGCAGCAACAACAATAACATCAACAATAGAAACAAGAATTTATACTAAAATTATTACTACAACTACAACTTCTACTTCGTATTCTCCTACTATTACTATTAACTACAACAACTGTTACAAGTTATACTTTAACTTCATCTTTTGCAGCTGCTATGTAAAACTGTCCTGACCTTGGTCTTGATGTTTCTATTTCAATTAAAAATAATTTACATATCTAATAATTTCATTATATTATTTTAATCTTAAAGAGGTTGGCATGAATTGTATTTGTATATCACATACTTTTAAGTCCTTATACTGAAATATCAATAATTTTACTGTTTTGTAAGATGATTTTGTAAGCAAATAATTTGTTTAATTTCTCCACAGTTTGAAAGAATATCAAAGCGCTTTACCTAAGTCATATTTATCTTTTTAATTAACATTTTACATGTAGTAGTAGGCTACAGAAGTCATTCATAGAATATACCTATAGGCGAAATTTTAACATACACTTTTGAATCCCGAACTTATGCGAAATTGGTGCAATATAATTTGTTCAAATCAGAAACACACATTTGCACGAAAAATTCCATGTTATACTTTCTAACGTTATTAATGTTAAGTTTGAAATGTGTTATCGTTTGGTGACTAAAAACTGCTAAATCGTGTTAATAACAAATTGACAAAGTTACATTTTTGAATATAGAAAGAATATATATTTGCATGTAACCATGATGAACTTGTCTGGAGTTTACAATGGTTAATTTGGATGAACTCTTGAACCGTAAAATCTTTCCTCGAAAACCAGAGAATCGAAGGACGAATAACCCATTGACTAATCGTTGAATAGCACCCACATTAAAACTCGACACGCTAACTTTTTAGGATTTTATCATATTTGCTTGAACATTAATTTCGGGTCGTTTCTATGCTGTGATAATAATAATGATTAATATCTGAAATCAAGAAAGCCCATAATGACAAAAATCATTGATCTGATGATTAAAAATATTAAGAAATAAGAAAAAATAATCAGTCAACAATTCTCAGTTATATGTGAATAATATATCATCATCTTTTATTTATATTAAAGAAATGCATATTAAATATTGTGGTATTATTTAATTTCGCGAGGCTTAATTTTCGACGCCAACGAAAACTTTATGCTAAAATAAATTCGTTTCGCGCAGTAGTATTATCCACATAGTACATGTATAAGATATTATGTGCTAATATTCGCTGGTAGTTTATTTTGCGCGCATTTCCAAGCGCGAAATACGCGACTATTAAACCCACGCGAAGTAAAATGAAAATATTCAGTGTCGTACAAAATGTGTCACTCGGCTCTAGACAAACCATTATTTACATTAAACATCACAGCTGGAACTTACAATTTATTACGAAATATTAAAGTAGTGAAGTATGCCAATCACGAGCGGCTGCAAACAAAAGACACAGCTTCGCTATACATCATTCAGCTTTATTTTGGTAAGTGTATAAAGATTAACTGATACTGATAGGAGCAGTTTATTGTAGCATGCATTACATGATCAGAAAGACCAGCGCTAGGGTAAGATACATGAAGTACTTTCAACCAATAAACATCTGTTTTAATTTGTTTTATCTTGTAAAATTGTTTTAGGGGTTTGCAAAATGGAGTGACAGTACTATGAAACAAAATGAGAAAAGGCAAAGCTGAACCAACATCAGTACAAGTCGTCATGAATCAAGGTATTTATATCGCTTGTTATGTTTCTGTAAATTTGACAAATAATATCATATTAAATGAAAAGAACATTCGGCTTACTATACCATGTACAGCTGTGGACAGAAAAACAACAAGTCCGGTACATAATTATGATAGTATTGATGTGAATCTTTTTTGATGAAATGTTAACAATAACAACGAAGTAAAGCAGTGATTTCTTAATGACTTGCGCTTACCCCGTTTTATAAATTTGTTTCATGATTGATTGATGCAAGTAACTTCTGTTCTGGAATCTCGTTTAGTAGGTTTCATCGAAGACTAATTTAGGTTTAACACCCCATTTGTCTCCCCGTCCGCCACAAATCGAAATCCTACATTAATTAGTAATACGTAACAAATTGCATCTTCACCGTTATTTTTTATATATAAAATGTGCTCCAAAATTAATGAATCACGATGAATGTTTGATAAATATCAAGATGAATCCACTTTGATACCGAACAGAACAGAACAAATGTAAATCGTTCTCATACAAATGTTGGTTTGATGAACAAAGAACAGGTACATGTGTATAAAGGGAAACAAAATGTTATGATGTGATTTGTAGTTTCATGGCTAATGACGCATGCTAATTTCTTCACGCGTAACATATCAATTAAAATAGTCATATGGTGTCTAAGTATTTACATTACTCTTACATTTGTACTAATGGAGCATGGGAAGCACGGTAGGATAATATTATAATCTAAATATAACAGGGGCATTTATTCAACTATTTCGAGTCAGCTTTTAACGATATTGTTCCAAGCGATCTTGGCTAAAATTTATTATATATTCTTTATTTCCTCAAATATAATAAAGAATACAAATTGCAGCGAGTTAAATGATTAACTGTCCGGGTTTTTTTCAGGTTGACATGGCGATTCAATTTGTCGGGCATACCCACCAGGATGTAGATATTCTGGCTTTATTAAGACGGAAGATATTCTACGTGGAAGTGACGCTGGTACTTCTTAAATAACTGCGCGAATACTATCATCAAAACAACTCAGAGGTCAAAAGGACATAAAGGAAACAACCAATAAACGAATTATTTTAGAATACAAAAGGAACTATCGACAAATATTGAAAAATATTACAGTGTACTAGGAACAATTTTATTAGAACTTAATACCCTAATTATTTACTTAAATTAAATTTAGAAGTTTAAGAACCGTCACCATTAAACTGGTGGAATAGATACTTGACATAATATTACAAGAAATTCAACAGTTTTCTTAAGTGGAAGAACGAACTAAAAACTACATGATATATTTATTTTTTATATAAAAGATTTTGAAATCAGACTGAAAATTTTAAAGATTAAACATATAAACAAATATTGTTAAAACATTGATATCCAGCCGATAACCATTGAATATGTTTGCCACCTTAGGAATCTCATATAATCATTAACAAATATTTGTTATGTTCCGAAATCTGACTGGCGGTAGATTCAGTAACAGCGAACAGAGATGTTAACAAATTATTGTTAACAATTCGGCCTATTTTCTTTCTGCATCTTTGTCAAGGAGAGAAGTTCACGCTTTAACAAAGATTTGTTAAACTCCTATTACTGATGGTAGATTCAGCAACAGCGAACAGAGATGTTAACAAATTATTGTTAACAGCTCGGCCGATTTTCTTCCCACAGCTCTCTCAAGTGCCGAGAATAGTATACGCTTTAACAAAGATTTGTTAAACTCTTTTGACTGACGGCAGATTCAGTAACAGCAACCAGAGATGTTAACAAATTATTGTTAACGATTCGGCCGATTTTCTTTCCACATCTCTGTCAAGTGATGGGAATAGTTTAACAGAGATTTGTTAAACTCCGATGATCAAGTGAAATAGTGACATAGTGTATGCAGTTATTTAGTAAAAGCTTTCACAAATATTTGTTAAAGACGCTATTTCTTGAAACTTTGTTGAAATATAAAAACCTGAAAAAGTTGTAGAAACTTACAACTTGATCACATGGAAATGATCAAACACAATTGGAAGCTGTTCTCTCTAAAAATCGATCACCGTTAGTATTTGAAAGAATTTGTCTGTCTACAGCTCAACAATCATTAATCTATTGGGAGGTTTGTTGTTAGATGTTATAAGATATCGCCGACGTGAAAATATACCGTAAGGGAGGGGTGGGGAGTGATATGCGCGGGACGTTGGGAGCGTAGGTCGATGAATAGTCAAATTTTGCGCCAATGTCCGATAGGGATTTTGAAATTTTAGAAACACTTTTACAAACTGTATATTTTTGTTTAGTAAATGACTTTAATCAAATATGTTTATATTTTCAGATAACACTTGTTTAAAATCTAAAAGACAACATCTCTTGAATACATTTATAACAGATATCCAAACCACGACTTATATTTCATACAACGTATTTAACACACAGGTTGCAATTGAAATGCCATTTTAAAAGTTTTAAACGAAAAAAATGTTTCTATCCTATTAAAAGAAAAGGTTCGCCGAATTGTTGGAAAAACAGTTCGATTTTAAGCTATTCTGTTTAATGTCGCCGAAGCAAGCACTCATCTTTGAGCATCTAAAGTTGACATTTCATCTTCTGAAATATGCACTGAGGTGTCCGAAAATAGAGAAAATAGCCCTCCCGAAACTACTGGAAAACACCTACGGTTAAAAATGGAAATGCTACAAATCGATTTTGCAAAATTTAATCGAACGATTACAGGCCAGTCTCAGTTGCACGCTTTAAAAGAAATATGATGCTGTAGTACAGCATAGCAATCGCACTGACACTCATATATTTCAAATCAGAAAATCTTGATATTATCGATTAGTAAATTTAACAGTGTGATCATTTATTTTATAGATCGCGTTAAAAGAAATGTCTATCACAAGCATGTGTGTTACACCTGTAGAATGCTCGCATGGCAACCCGGGCTCGATTCCACGCCGGCGCACAAAGTTTCTTTTTTTATACATGTACCGTAAACTTAGGTCATTTACTGTTCAACATTAACCTATATGCATTAATCTAATTTTGACATTGGAAACGAGAATTTCACTCATTTTCATATTGAAAATAAAAGTAATGTAAACTTATTCAAAATGTATATGTGTTTTATTAATGGTGGACCTTCCTATCTATATTTTTGCTGTGTGGGGAAAAAAGGTCTGTGTCTGCTGAATGTGGCCGCTCCTGATATGCATATTGCATTACATACATGTGTGTGCGAGATGGGGTTCTAATAATTGTGGTGGATTTTAAGCGGGGTATTCCCAAATTTCACTGCAGGCATGACTTATTAACGATTAGAGGTAAATTTTCTAAGCCCGCACATGCTCGGGTCCCCATCTAGTAGTAGTTATGTTACCGATGGAACGACCGACGGTTGAATAATACATGACTCGTAATTTACGCATAATTTACAGTACAGTGTACATATTGTTTCAGTAAAAAGTGACGGAATATGAATGTTATAAAAGCTCCTTTTTCATCTTTGGTAAAACACTTTCAATTATGCACATACCAAGATGTTTTCGTGCTACTTTCAATATGATAGGAACTCTTGACCGTTTTTGCGGCTGGGCTCTCCAGGTCATCTATTGTGGACGGGCTCTCTAGGTCATCTATAACATAAGAATAACTGTTAGATGTTTAAGAATATAAATTTAACAATTACCAGGCTTTTTCCTTGCAAAAATGCAAATATTTTAGTATAATATCAAGTTGTACGTTTTGCTTTTATCTTGGACATACCAATATATACGGTTAATATATATTAAATGTATTTAAGAGATGATATTCAGGTATGTAAGAGATATCGGTGTCAGTCATATAGCGCTAGTCACGTATTTTTTGCCGTCTGTTTTGGGTTTGTTTTGTCTTTAAACAACTGTTAGGGGAATGAAATCTTAACTAAATAAACAAGAATAAATGTCGAATATTGCGGAAAGTTTCGACATTGTTATCTATTATTTTTTAAAGTATTACTCGTCGTTGTATACATATAAGCCTAGATGATTATTTTAATTTTTATCAACTTTAGAAAACTCTTAATTACTTCTCTTTTCAATTTAAGATATTATGATTTAGCATCGCGGTCAGGTTTAACATTTTTACATCTATGAAACCCTAAAAATGGTCACGCGCATATCTTTCAGTTTGCGATGCATTATTGTTCTCACTCTGTAACAGTTGTTGTTTTAAGTTGTAAGCTTATGTTGGATTCCACTCCCGTTTAATATTACATAGCAGACTTCAAATATAATGTTGTTATTATTTGTATTGTGTTTATCTTAAGAGATAAATCATGAAAAGACTTAAAGACAGAATTAATTTTATAGGTTGTTTGAAGCCCACAATGTATTTGCTCAATAACTTGACTTAAACACAATTGCTACAGTTTCAAAAAATCTAAAATTAAAAAAAAAATATATATATATTTGGCTAATGTCAAGTGATCAATGCCTCATTTTACCATCTTTCGACAAAACAGAAAAGCAAAAATCGATCAGTCACAGCAATAATCGGTTCAAAATTTGTTTAACAATACCACATTAAGATTACTACTAAACAACATCGTCCTGCTAGATGTCTCTGGTAAAAATCCAACTCAAAATAGTTCATTTCATTTACCATCTGCATAATCATAGAACACGGGTATTATCTACAACACTTTATTAGTTAAACAACAGTAAAAAACAAGGTAAAATACCAAGAAAAAACACAGACAATGAATAGAGTTGTCTTAGTGAAATAATTCCAACCCACCCATCAAGTCGAAAATGTTGTATGCTGTCGCATGCAAGCATAAAACATGAAAAGCTAATATAATTTTATGCTAAATGTATTGGCCGCGGTTATCAATGACCTTACTAAGACCAGAACATCTGGAGTCAAATCAGCTAGAACACGATGACATTGATAAAAAGTAAGAGATCGACCGTCTAGGTTCTTTGACAAGATTTACCCACAAACTTCACTTCATAAACTCTTAAACCGCTGCCACCGTTGTGCAACCAAAGACATAATCATAACGATCAATTGTTGATGGGTTAATCACCACATAATACAGAGCGGTGTGTATACATGATACGTGCATCATGTTGGTAACCTTTCTTTTGAATTTACGGATGTTTTTTACGAATAACGTGGAGAAATTAATGTTCCTATTTGTTCTTGAGTTTAAAATTGTATTCTCCATAAAAAGGATTTAGTGCAAAACAATTGTCACTTCCTTCATAATTTATATACAGCTGATTTGCATCTAGCCATCATCATGTTGATTATTGAGAGTTGTTCGGTAATCTGTTGAAGGAAAATACTGTCACATACGACATTGTTGACATTAAGTTGTTCTAATTTGCACATGTAAACAATAAATTTATCACACGCCTGTTTACTTACTATTGATGTGTAATTGCAAAACGAGACATCTGATTCAAACATCTTTGATTTTATCTATTCGACGAAAACAGCACTGTAATGTCATGGAAGTAGGATCATTTATGAAACTGGAATCATGTTTACTACTTGCAATAATGAACACACATTTTAGTACCTGAACATTGTGTATAGGTTATTGTTCATTTAGAGGCTTGTATGAAAATTAAACGGTCAGGCCCAGCGCAGCTGGGCGACCGTTTAATTTTTCATACAAGCCTCTAAATATACTATAACGTATATAATGGTTGAAATTATTTTTGTAACTGACAATACAGTCTCCGCCAAAATTACCATATATGGGTATAAACAAAATCAACTGTCAAACTGCAAGTAGTTTTGTGGCTTATAAACATGTACTGTAAGAATATTTTAAAAAGCGAATTTTGCAATTTTTTATCTGAAAACGGGGGAAACCTGTGTGACAGTGCATGTTGGGTGGAGAAACAAGGGTTCGTCAGTGATATACGTCTTTTATCTCTTGGCAAAACAGTTAATATCCAGATCAGCCGACACATCTGTGCATTCCGATCATGATTTACACCCTCCGTTTTTAGACTCACTAAGTTATTTCTATATCATTAAGTTATATTATGATAAGAAAAAACAACAACAACGAGCTCCAGATCAGATGGCATTGATCTTATTGCTGACCTGGATCTACACTGGTCTCCATGTGATAAAAGACGTATCTATGGAGTAAAGGGTTAAACATTTAAAGAAGTCGATAATCAGCCAAAACGTTAAAGCTCAAATCAATATTTAAATGATTTCCTTTACCTCTCACTTTGTAAGTCACGCCTACTTCCACGCTTTAAAAGATCGTAAGCGAACAATACATGTTCGTCATTAAACGTTCGAACAATAATCGTGAGCAAATTGTTCTATAATAAACACATTTCCGACGCGCAACATTATGAGAATTAAGGTTCGAAATATTTGAAAAATACTGCATGGTCATTGGCTCAAAAATAATTTCAACCATTATTAATTTATATTTCAAAGTCAAACTCTGTTTATGTCATTGATTGTATTGCTTGGCAGATGATTTAATGCCTTGAGCTCTGATTTCGGAAATGTCAACAAGTAGCATTCTACTTAAATATACAGTTCGTTGGTTACTCTCTTCTATTTGTTATCGTATAACTTTTGTCATTTTGTAGTGGTTTGGGGGTTTATTCGTTAATACATCTTATGGAAAAATCATAAGTTGACATAGGTGGCCATAATACATGTATGAATTAATTGGACGAAAACAGTGTGACTTTAAGACAAGCTGAGAGCACGAATAAAAACGTAGCAATCGATAAATAGAATACAAAACATACATGGAGTTTAACCGGAACTATTCGGCTTATTCAAATTAATGCCCATGAAAAGGCTCAACCAAACCGAACCTGCAATAGTGTGCTGTTGATGATGTTTTGTTTACCGAGTTCTGTGTCTTTCAACATTCCTTTTTCATATCATTTTAATATTACTATAGCTTTGTGTCTTGAAGCGGCTGGGAATATATCCCTGTGCATTCTGTTTTCATTTACGCTTTTTGAAGGTAGTTTAGAACGAAACATAAATGGATGTAGATAATAAACCTAAACCAATGACTAGGCGACATGGAAAAGTTTCTGCCAATGAATAAACTCAATCAATCCGAGAATATTTGTTTTCTTGTTTGGTCACTTTCAAAGTTCGTTAATCAGCTTTTGTTTTTCTTGTTTTGGGTCAACGCCGACTCTTATGTTTGAGATAAGAACAGTGTGTTCAGTAGCAATATCATCCGCTGATAAATAATGCATTCAAGTATTTGTACTATTAAAGGCAATCGATATAGTATCATCACAAGTTTTAGCTTTCCAAAAAGCTAGTCGGTCATTAGCAAATAAATTGAAAGAATAAGTAGGTATGTATTCGTTCATGTATTTACTTTTGGACCAATGTAAGTCAATGATATGGCCAGTTTTCTGTCGATCAAAGTCACACAGACTGTATCTGACAAACTATTTGTGAATTTAGTTGATGTTTCAAGTTTCAAGTTTATTTCCATTTCTCTGTATGTACAAACATAAACAAGAGAACATATAAACATTGTACAATTCTGTTACTATAAAGCATGCAAACAAAATTGAACGGCTGGTATTTGATTTATGGAAACATGAAGAATACGTGTACGGGCTAAAGGCATCAATATAAATAATCATGTCTCTAGTAGACGTAATTTTTTTTCAGGACGTGTAGAAATAATTACGTTGTTTACGAACCAGCGAATCTGATGAATATGTTACATTAACGCGAATGCTCAAAGAGGTACCATAGAACTTTCCACAGTTGATACTTATTTGTACATTGAGAGAAAAGCCACGCTTATAATATTCAGTATTCATTACCAACATTCATAAAATGTAGCTTTATTTGGTTCAGCAGATCTCGTCAAACTTGAAGTTGACGAGCGTTAAAAGACAGTAAACAGTAAATTAGGATGCTGATGCATTTATTACTTTCACTTAAGCTTTATGCTGCTATTATCGTTTGTTTTTGTTCGAACGATTTTCTGTAAAACTATTAAAGGAACTCAAGAAGCACTATTTGTATTTAAATTAATCTATCATCATAAAAAATTGTCGTTATGCCACTGTTCTGAAAACAACTTTTTCTTTACTTTAAAGACTGGTTTTGCATTCCTTGCAGTATATTCTAGTAGATCGCCCTTACATAGAAATGATAGTGCTTGTGTTGTCTACCTTACTGTACTTGTCAAAATAATGTTATCGTTTAGTATCCCAAGACCGAAATCAGATCCGTTATATTGCATGTGTATGGGAAAGCAGTCATTGGGGTCACGGGCATCCCCGGAAATCTTGTACAAGTAAAACTCAATTCGGATTGCAACTGCGACGAGTCCAACCGTTCACTATAGACCCCAAGAAGACAACGCATATATATCCCTCGTATGCGGTTTTGAGAGGGAATATGGGAATCAAAATAAATCAATTCGTATTTCGTTAATAATGCATATATTCAAGGGCAAGTTTTGAACTTTATGGCGGCGAAAGTTTTGTAACATAAATTAAATAGTTAAAGTTTAAATTATAAAAATACAGAAGCACGTATAGAATGGTTACCAAGTTTCTATTTCAAAACAAACGTTTAAGTTTTGTTTTCTTAAAATAGATTAAAAGGTCACTTTGAAAACCACCGAAGACGAAAAATGTGAAAATATTACAGGCTCGGTTTCATTGAGCCTGTTAAAGACTTTAAAGCATATCAAAAACATAAAATACCGCATCGTAATTAGAGCTCCAACTTGGATATCAAAAGGACAGGGAAATAGATAGATCTAAAAAAACATGGCAGTTTTTGTGCAACAAGCTCAAAACGAGGCACTTTTATGCAAATCGTTGAGAAAGAGCATAATACATGTATATAAATGTCCCTCTAAATGATTAATTGCGAATAAAAGATAAAATGTAATGTTCATAACTAATGAAGACATGGGTAGTCATCAAACCAACTAGGTTTAAACTCTCGCATCTCAGGTTATTTCAATAGTGCGCTCGTGAAATGCAAAAATGTGTAATTATGGATTGAACTTATATTTCAACAAACTTGACTAACTAAGCACTTGTAACTGAGGTAACGTGTCGCCATTTATCCTATAAATTGATATCAGACAAGTTCAATAAACAAAATCATTATTGATTCTCCCACGCTAAATGTGTAATCATAATCTCATGTGGCCATCCTAGTCGTTTATCTCTCTCGTCCGCAGCTTATTGGTCGTATTGATGACTGTCTTTTAGCGTAGCGCCGCCCAATTGACTACACTTATGATATTAGATAAAAATATTGCCCATGCTGATCTCCTATGTTTACTTTAAACAATGGCCATGTCACATTCGCTTAACCTCCGGTATCTTCTGATAACATTCACCAAATTTGCACTGGAAATCGCAAACAAATAGCAAAATCGCTGATTCCCCCTTTTTTTTACTTTAAACAATGATCACCTCACTCCGCTAAACTTCCGTTAACTTCTGAGAACATTCGCAACATTTGCACTGGAAAGCGCAAAAAGCAAAATCTCTCTTTAAAAGACAATATTTTGACAATTAAGCAAGTTCTGAGCATTCGTCTCCTCCTAAATGCTTGTTTAAAACATCTCCTCGTTTACTATAAGCTTCTACTGTTTCACGACCGTATGTTTGGTGATTTATACCACAAGAAATTTTTAAAATTAACACATGGGTAGAAGTGTTCATCAATTTTCAAAGTCAATGCATGGACATGAGTTTTTTTTTGAAACCCGCATAATGCCATCTAACATGGCATACACTGAAATTGACATCATTAAAACTAACAAACAAAAACAGGAAAATGTGCGAGAACCGCCAATATAACATGTTTAAGTTTAGCATTCCAACGAAATTGTTGAAGATCAGAATAGTAAATTTAATAATTTGAGTCCCTGTCAGACTGCTCATCCCCCCACCCTAGGACAGTGACGAAATTTTGTTGTTGAACACTAGATTTTGGAATACATTTTTGGTTGAAAGTGTATGCTAATGACCGACTAACTTTTTGTAAACTTTTGTTTACAGACAGCCTTTCCCGCAAAAGTCGGAGCGTGCTCGATTGGAAATTCCGACATTTAGAACAGGGAGAACTCCAATCGAGTGCGTCGGAACTCTGTTCTGGCAGCGTTCTACCCATTCCATCGAAATAAGTGGTGTGAATCGGTCAGTGTTTTATACTGCACCAAACTGAAATATTTTTAGATACTGGTGTTTTTGCCATAAAATAAGATAATGGTTACATTTCAGTGCTATGCCAAGAATTTCACCAACATAAATACCAGAAATAGTGTTATTTTTCAGTAAATTATAAATATTGCTTTTTGTTGACTGATCTAAAAACTAGGAAAACTTAGTTGAACTATGAAGTATGGCTTATTAAGACCATTAGGAGTTCTTTAGACTTCAAAAGATATAATAAACATGCAATTATGTAACACTTTTTATAAAAACCTATCACGATTCTGTTCCGACATCCAATCTCACTCGTTTCTTAGACTCTTTCTCCGTCGTTATCAGAAAATAAACGACTGTTGTAAACCAAAAAACTAGAGGCCTCTGATTGGCTTCTGGATTACGTCAAGCCTGTTCTCTGTATCTTTTTTTTTAAATTCTCCAGCTTCTTATCAATTAAGCCTATTGCTCATAATTCAACATAACACTTGATTAAAAGGTAAATATAAACCATTTGTAAAAACGAAAAGAAGAGGTACAGCTTATACTGTATTAAACCAGCATCTAGAAGGTGTAAACGTCGCCCTGAACGACAGGATATGGCAAACAGTGTGTAGTATTTGTGCAACTCGAATGGTTAACATTTAAACCCCCGACGCACTACGCCAGCAGTGGTTACAAGCGTCGTAACAATACAGATACAGATCTCATCATAATATGCATTCCAAACATATGAATGGCAATAAATCAGTGACCGACATTTAAGTAACATCAAATTGCTATCAGCAACTCTGCTGTGATAACGGTAAACATACATCTTGTAATATGACTCCGAGTTCGTTGTATTTTTAAATCTAACACCAACTGGTGTTGTTAATCTCCAGCAGCAGTATGTACTTTACTTGCAAGCTTGGGGAATACCGCCTATTTTAAACCTCGAGGAAAGATAACTGAAGCTCGCTAAGGATTCTCTGGCGACTATAATCGCCAGACAAAATTGGTTTACTACTGTCGCTGTCTGCTGAAAGTACAGACATGCGCAGTGAAACAGTCAAGCAGATTCTGTGGAAGAGTCGGAATTTGATTCTGGCACAGTTCCGACAGCCCAATCGAGCACGCCCAGATATTCATTAGTCTCTAAGAAAAACATAAACGATGTCTTGCTTTTGACCAACAAAATCAATATAACGGATTGAATCTATTTCATATATGGGGTCATCCTGAACAGTTGTTTGAATCAAATAACGTAACAGTTCAATTTATACACAAGTAATATTTTGCTATGAAGGTTTTCATCACGTGACTTTCTAAAAAAAGACGCATAACATTTTTTCTACACCCTGTAGAAAATACAACACACGTATGTTTATATAATTTAACATGTCGTTATATATCGGCTCAATTTCTGATTTGATGTTACTACAACGTCCAGATATTGTTTCATCAACATTTAGAAGACTTTTCTTGCAAATAGGGGGAACGGAATAGCATTCCCAAGCTCTAGACGAGCGGCTTTGTCTAAAGTGACCACGTCCGGTGCCGCTGTTAACCGGTGTTACCCTTCAAAGATCAAGTTTGGTCCATTATAATATGTCGGTCATCAGGATGACCGACAAAAATTTTCCCAATAATAGATTTCATTCAAACTTTGTGTATGTCAAGAAGTATAGTTCTCTGCGTTACAACGTATAGCGGAGAACGGTTGTCTCAAAATAGCCTGACCAAAAACTAGTTTGGTCAGTTGGATAGGGGGCACTGTTAGCGCGGGAAAATGACGTGCTTTGGCGGGGACAAGACAGACGTGGTCAATTCTACCGAGACTTCTCAACGAGCAACATCGAATTTAATTTTCGTGATGGCATTTTATACATTCAGTGTATTTATTTGTAATGGAAGAACACAAATTATTTGTATTTGTTAAAATTGGATTTGTATTTGTTTAAGGGAGCATGTTAAGTTATGTTCGTTGTCTCATCTTTGGAGGGTTAGTCTAAGAAACACTTTACGTGTTTCGCGCATATAAACGAACACAGGTTTCCTGCGATCTTTAAAAAAATTTATTAATAAAGAAAAGAAAAAAAAAGAGAATATAAACGAGTTTTTTTTCCTGGACGGCTAGTAACCCTGTGAAAAATATTCGATCTTATCTTATTCATGGTATTCGTAATACTTGGGATTCACGAGTTTACAGATAAGATTGTGACATGCTCAGTTGGGGGTGAAAATTATTTTTTCTTATTGGAATTGTATGCTATATTCGGGTATTTGTACATTTTAGTGAAGTATTATTACTGTAAATGTTGAGGCATGTATTTGATTGGTTTGGTTTGGTATGTTGTTTTTAAACCCCCAAGTATCTGTTATTGCTCAAAATAACTAGTCTCGTCAGCACAAACGGAGTTGTTTGTTTTTGTAGGGGTGTGTTGAGACCATGATATTATGCAATGACCTTACCGAGGTGACTTGTTTTATTAGATACCAGAGATGTCACCTCTGAACATTTTTTACGATTTTCATAGACTTCTTTGTCGGCATGAAATCATAGAATGCATCACAAGAATATCATAAATAAATTATATTTGTCAGTTAAAGACATTCTATATTACAAAGAAAATTGCTAAATATTACAATATAAATAATGGAACACATATACAAAATTAAGTATTACCTAATTTACGACAAAAGATTTTTCGGCAAATCTTTTCATTCTAGGGGATGTTATTAAGTTTACGAGAATTTTACATAATGGAATTTCAAAAAAATACTACCAATATATTCACCAATCTATTACAAACATAAAATAAAAAAGAAAAAATGTAGGTCACCATGTTATTTTTTTCTAAAAGGCAATTTCAAAAAGGTGGGGGTAATTATTTATACACATCAATATTTAAATGTTTATTGTGTACATCATTTGTTCTGCCTCTGCGGCTTTGCTATGCGACTTGACTACCGCGACCCGTGTTTTAGTACTTACCATATTACAAAGTTGTCTCCCCTTTCCATTAGCGTCTAAACGTTCCTTCCGGTTTTCTAGCTATCGTTTGGCAAAACTCTTCGGTGTGTGTGTTTCCCTCGCACGATGCAAGTGAACTTTGATCTCGTGTGGATTTTTTGTATTGATTTGCTTACTATTTGAGTTCGGTGCCGTGATTTGGCGTGTTGGATCTGTTAGAAAAAACTATGAAAGGCCGTTTCCGTCACTTGTATTTAAAAATGTAAGCATTTTATAAATTATGTTGTTTTTGTATTTTTCAGCTTTTTACCCTGTGATTAAACACCATCAAACATTACTTATTTTCGTTACTCCTAGTCAAGGGTTATATTGACTGCATTGCCGCAGTACAGTAAAAAGATCGTTGGAGCATACATCGATGGACAGTTTGCCATCACCTTCAACGTTGGAACATGTGGCACACGCACAAGACCAGGTTCACCTTCCTGACCAGGAAATGAGACGCCATAGAACCCTTTCAGAGAAGGGTGAAGAACTTTATATTACTTCATATGAAAAGTATCGCAACCGACTTGATCAGGCATGGAAAGCTACCGAGAACATTCTTATTGCCTCTGACTTTCGTACAGACATATAATCTTTGAACACCTTGGAGGAAAATCTGACACAATGCCAGAACAAGTACTAAACATGTTATGACAATTATGAACAGTTTCTTTCGGGGACCTCCACCAAAGATGCCAATGAACAACTGAATTGGCAGATCGAAACACGTATAAATAGAAAAAAACATTGTGTCTAATGTCATGAATCGAATAACATTATTGAAACAAGAAGCTTTAGAAACGTTAACCGTTGGTTCAAATGCCTAATGTAGATCTAGCAGATTAAGTAACAGTAGTTCTGTGGCTCAGAGAAAACGGGCTTAAGCAAATGCACAACATGCCAGACTTGAATTCGTAGCAAAAGAAGCCGATATGTTAAGACAACGCGCTGAACCTGATAGTGTTAAAACAGCAAGAAAATGTTGCTGCCGCCGAGGCAGAGGCACAAGCACTTTAACGCATGGTGGAAGTAGAACCTGTTATTGATTTTGAAAACATTCCTGGACCAAATCGTGTCGAAGCCTATGTTAATGAACAAGCTAGATCAGTTGCGGACTCTAGCTTACGGACACCCATGTTAAGCAGCCATGAAGAAGAGAATGTGAACTTACACAGTTCTTGCTGCGCAAAAATTTAATCTGGTCAAGGTTGACTAACTTTGACGACCTTCCGAAACATTATCAGAATTGGAGAATTTCAATTGAAAGTGTAGCAAAAGAACTTAAACTCAGTGCGTTCGAGGAAATAGGTTTACTTATCAAATACCTCGGTCCAGTGTCATCGAATTTTGCTTGTTCTATAATAGCATCAAACGTTTATTATCCAGAACGTGGACAATTTGGGAAAGACTTGACGATCGGTACGGTCAACCCGAGATGCTTGAAAGTTCCCTAATGTACACACGCTACCAATTACAAAATTTAGAATCGGTATTGAGCCGAAACCAGACAAAGTACCTACTATGTATTGGTTGCCTAAAATGCATAAAACACCGTACAAAGCAAGATTTATTGCACTACCAGTTCTTGCACTACTTCTAAATTATCCGTGCTCTTAACTTCTTGTCTTACAGCTATTAAAGAACATGCTATTAGGTATTGCGATAAGGTTTTTGAAACTTCAGGCAACAATTTATTTTGGTCGATTAAAAATTCAAATGACGTTTGGAAAAAGCTTCAATTAAAGAATTTTCAGGCGTTCTGTTTGTCTACTTATGATTTCTCAACTTTATATACCTCGTACCCTCATAATTTAATAAGAGACAAACTAACCAGTCTCATTGAAAAAAACGTTTGCTAGAGAAAATAAAACTTTCATCGCTTATAATGAACATAGGGCATTTTTTACAGATGGTTCTTATGATAATTATACATTATGGACTTGTCAAGAGCTAATAGAGTCGCTAACTTTCTTACTAGATAATATTTATGTTAGATTTGGTACTTCTATTTATAAACAAGTAATATGCATCCCAATGGGTATTAATTGTGCACCCCTTGTTGCTGATCTGTTTTTATACTGTTATGAAAGAGACTTTATGTTATCTCTTTCTACTGAACATCAAGATGATATTATTACAGCTTTTAACAACACCTCGAGGTACCTTGATGATTTATTAAATATAGACAATAACCATTTTCCATTACTGGTTAATAAGATCTACCCTAAAGAACTACAACTTAATAAAGCGAACACTTCAGAAAAGCAAGCAAACTTTCTCGATCTAAATCTGTCAATTGAAAATGGTTATGTCACTACTAAAATATATGATAAAAGAGATGATTTTAATTTTAATATAGTAAATTTTCCGTTTTTAGACGGCGATGTTCCTCGTGCAACATCTTACGGGGTTTATATTTCACAGCTTGTTCGCTTTTCTAGAGCTTGCAACGATATTAATGATTTCAATGAACGTAATCTTTGCATAACAGAAAAACTTTTAAAACAAGGTTATCGGTATCACAAATTAAGGAAAACATTTTGCAAGTTTTATCGTCGTTACCCAGATTTAATTCATAAATACAGGTGCAGTTAAAAATCACTATTGCAACAAGGTATTTCACAGCCAGTTTTTTATGGAAAGGTGAAAATTGCATATCAGGAATCGCCACATTCAGAAAAAACAGCCTTCTCACACAGTCAAGAAGAAGAGCCCCAACAGGTTCTCATATCACAAAACAAGTACAGGTTGTCTTGGTGAAAAGACTCCAACCCACATATCTGCTTAACAATGTTGCATGCAAAAGCACACAAACTTATAGAACATAAGAAGCTAAGAGCATTGCAAAGCCGAATGGGGTACTCAATGATCTTACCGAGACCAGAGCTCCTGGAGTAAAATCAGCAAGAACACGATGACAAAATCCCTGTCATGGTGTTCTTGCTGATTTTACTCCAGGAGCTCTGGTCTCGGTAAGATCATTGAGTACCCGCTCTTTGGCTTTGCAATGCTATTAGATTCTTATGTTTTATATTTTTGTGTTATTTTGCATGCAACATTGTTGAGCCAATTACAGTAAAACTTCGATAACTCGATCATCGAAAACTCGAGCACTCGGGAAAACTCGAAGTAGTTTTGCTGGTCCCGGCAATTTTCTTATATATTCTATATACAAATACCATGGAAAACTCGAACTTCGAAAACTCGAATTCTCGAGGACAGATATCGGTCCCTTGAAGCATATTTCTTCTTTGTTTGTATTGGAAAACTCGAGTAATAAACGACAGATAAAGTGTTCGCACCTCGCGGGAGTAATTGGCAAACGGTGACGCGTAGTTTTTCACACGTTGTGACGGGTTATAATTGGCAGTTTATTGTCAATCGCCAGCGTCTATTGTGTTTTAATTGATCTGATTAAAGCTTTAGCTCAAATAAAAGAATATGAAACGAGGTTATTTGTTGTTTTTATGTTGACGGGACCTAGTAAATTTTACATGCGTATAAAAATACGCACCGTTTGTAAAGTAACTAGTTCTCGGACAATGTCAACACGAAAGGTTTAAAAGATTTCTTGAAAAAAATACATCAAAAATCATTTCAAACAGGTATAACGGTTTAAAGAAAAAACTGTGTGAAATGAATCTTTTATTAACTTAACTGATATTCAGATGACATACTAAACAACAAGGTAACATACATGTGTTTATACGACTTGACTTAAAAATCAGACCTCATAAAGTGAAGCTTCGAAAACTCGAGCGCCATGGAAAACTCGAACATTTTCATATTCCCCTTGAGTATTCGAGTTTTCGAAGTTTTACTGTAGTGGGTTGGAGTTGTTTCACCAAAACAACTTGTATTTGTTTTGTAATATGAGAACCTGTTGGGGCAAGTGTGAGGTTTGTGCACCCTAGAACCTGGTTTAAACCCCCAGTGGCAATTTGATTTGCCACTGACCGTTCCAAGGCGGTAACCCCCTTGGGTTCTCATTTGTGTTATTTGTTAGTGGTGTCTCTTTTGAAACTGATCATGTTATTTAACCATGCTCTCTCCCTCTCTTCTTCTTGACTGTGTAGAGAGGCTGTTTTTTTTCTGAGTGTGGCGATTCCTGTAATGCATATTTCACCTTTTTCTAAAAAAGCCTCTTTATTGTTTCCCGAAACTGACTGACAGTGACTATGCAAAACTCTATGAACTCAGTGATCTGTTATCTGAAATGGAATCAGTTGATCTGTCGTCTGAAATAGAATCAGTGAAGGAAATCCAAAGTATGCGGCTTTTTTTTCTTACTTCGACACATCGGCAGGTGGTACTCCTATCGTTAGAAAACTTCCAGGATCTGTTCAAGGAAAATGGATATCAGTTGCGTCCAGGTATAAACAAGAAAATAACTTTGCGTTTCCTCCGTTTGCATTTTTGTACGCTTCATAGGAGAAATGAGCAAGATGCTAAATGACCCAGGACTTGTCTATAAAAAACATACGCCAAGAAAAAAACTCACCCCTCAAAAAGTGCAAACAAAGACAGAGTGTCAGTTATAAAGAGTAAAGTGTGTTGCAAAAAGCATGCTACGCCGATGCATGTTATCATTGATCGTGACAAAGATATGCTTCATCAAGGCGGGGAATCGGGTGTGATTGAAAATATATCAGCTAAGTGCACACATATGTGGAGAAAGTTTCACGGGAAGGTCGTGTTCTAAGACACTTCTAGTAAAAGGTTTTCCTGAAAATCAACCAGAGCAAGCAGTTCGTGTGTATGCAACCATTAACGACCAAAGTAATAGGACATTAGTAAAAGGCGATTTGCTAGATACATTATGAGACCAAAGTGAATCGGTACCATACACCTTATCGTCTTTGTCTGGGAACGTGCGTGCTTTTGGCAGACGTGCTAAGGGCTACAGCATTCAATCATTGGACAACAAAGTGACTTTGACATTGACTACATTAATTGAGTGTAATGAAATGCCAAACGATCGGTCAGAAATTGCGACTCCAGATGTTGCCAGGAGTTTTTCACATTTGAAATGCATAGCCGACCAAATACCTGAATTAGATGAACAAGCTGACATTCAGATCCTTATTGGCCGCGACCTATTGTCGGCCAACCAGATGTCCCTATTGCCCAGAGATTAAAACTAGTTTGGACAATCGTTGGAGGATGTGTCTTGGCAAGGTACACAAACCAGACCGGTTGAATGTGAAAAAGACTCATGTGTTGAAGGACGGTCGACTTACTATATTTGATACCTGTCTGAACACTTTAAAATTATGTGACACCAGTGAAGATGTCAGTGATAATATTTTCAAATGAACCCAGAAGGACAATAAGGTAGGGTTCTCAGTGGAAGATAGAAGTTCGTCAAGTAAATGGACGGCGAGTTTGAAAAGTCGCACAATGGACACTGGGTTGCTCGGTTACCATTTCGTGACCCCCAAACCTAGCTTACCAGATAACAGAGATATGGCATTGAAACATGCACAGTCGCTTCATAGAACGCTGCAGACAGACCAGACAAAGAAAGAGCATCTAGTGACGTTTATGGGGAAGATTCTTGACAGTAGTGTAGCAAAATAGCTCCATCTCGTTCTGATTCTACAG
>JAZAYU010000419.1:0-55292 GCA_038501625.1 Corbicula japonica | reverse complement strand
CCATCGTCGAAACGAACTTGATTGGAATAGGCAATTAAGTCTTCGAAACTGGAGATTATTCGTCTCTTCGTTCGATATCCGTAGATATCGGTGTTGTCAAATCGCAACAACAAGCTCTGGACTTTTGTTGGTTCAAACTTTGTATAGGCGTCGATAAATTGTGTGTTCTCTAGAAGTGGCTCGATGGACGGACGAAGCTTCTCGTTACCTTCACTTAGGTCCTTAAGGTAGGCATCGTTTTCTGCCAGTCGAGATGCGTGATCATAAAGCATGTCTATCGGAGTCTGACTGACTTTCTTGTAATTTATGTAGACGTGAATTTGATCCTTCACAACATGAAAAAACTGTCTACCAAATTTACATTCCTCGACCAAAGGCATGCTGATGGTCGATATGGATTGATCATGTTGAAGCTGACCAATTCGATAGTCATTAATAGTGAGATCATATCTAAATATGATGATCGGCATAACAAAGCAAAGATTTTTCATAGAGGTTTTCACTCCAGCTGCTTCATATAATTCCATGTACGTCTTCCCACCCATTTTTGAAGCTACTAATGTATTGTTCACCAACAGACTATCTACAACGATGAAGTCTGGAACGATTTCGCAGAAATTCGTAGTGAAAACTCCGTTACCGACAAACTCTGCTTTCACAGCTCTGTTTAGGTACGAAGAAATAACCTGAGATGGAACCATTCTTGAAAGAATAAGCTGATTGTCATACATATGTTGTTGATTTTCACACCAGGCCTGTGCGTGACGAATAGCCTCTTCGTTCTTCAACTGTTCAAATTCAAGTCTTAAATATTTTACCACATTGGGCAGCGAGTCGCTATAATGCTCTTGATTGATTGAAGGTCTTTTAGGTTTCGGTCGGTTAGACTTTTGAAACGCAGAATTGCTCGGAGTACAGCTTTTAAATCGCCGATCGCATTCTTCATGTTGCTGACCGCTACTACCTCCTGGCACAACTTCAATACTAGTGCAGTTTTCACTCCGGCATTTACTTGGAATAGTTTTTGTTAAATCGTTGTAGCCGTAGTGAGCATGAAAAATAAGTTGATTTTGGAACTCAACTGGATCGACTGCATCTTTTATGCTTACGTTTGCGTGCCATGAGAGAATCATGCCATTGCTGACCATGTAAAGAATCTGGTTCTCCTCTGGAGCTATACAGTTGTATTTTTCTGCAGATGTTACTTGAGTATCATCACTGGAAAATACGTTCCTTTCAGCATCGGATACGAAGTGATACATCTCTGTTGCATTTGGATGAGGATCGCTCTCCAAGAAATGCTTCGTCTCATATGTTATACGTCTTGCATCGAAAGATTTCATCGGAACATAGTTACACAATTCATCTTTTCGGAATTGTTCCCATACGATCACTTCTCCGCCTGGTTTTGTGAAGTTAGATTTGTACAAATACTCGTTAGATACAGTTCCCCAAGCTGTAAGCATATTCTTAAATGGTGGTGTAACGCGAATGTAGCCGATGTCGATGATGCAGTTTACAATGTCGTATTTCATAGTCCACATCCAGTTGTACTTTAGTTTTATAGGATTTAAAGTAGCAAGTCTTGTTTCGGACAACTGAATGATTGTGTCATTGAACTCCGACATCATAACATGAGTGAACTCTATCCCATCAATATCACACTTTCGAGTTTCAATCCATCGTTTACAGCGCTCGGAATCGATGGGCTTGACCTTCTCGGCTAGAGGTAGATTATTAGAGGTAACACCAAGGAAGTTTGACGATGTCTCGATGTAACTATACTTTAGAAAGCAGTGATGGGCAGTTTTCTGAATTGATTGTATATTCGGTTTGTATACCGTCACCATTCCTTCTTCAACTATTGTCGTGTCAAGTGCAGCTCTAGGACAAACAGGTCTCTTGTTGAATATCACTGGAAACGTTGCATCTTCGTTCTCGCAGTAGAGTAGATTGTGCGAGTCTGAGCCTTTGGCACGATGATGGTATGCTGCTATTCCAAAAGCGTCGATGAAAAGGATAGGTGTGTGCTCGGTGAAATTATGAGTAAAGCTGAATCGATAAAGCTGAATTTCTTGGCCATCTGTAGAATTGATCGTATCTAGTCTTGTGCTCAAAAGGTTGCAGTTATTCGTGTCAATATATGGTTTTATTTTTTCATACGATCTTGATTGACGCATGTTGTCCAGTTTAGCAATTTTGCTTGTCTCCGCATCAGAGTTCACAAGATACATCTTTTGTTCTATGTTTCTAGTGCACACAAACAAATCGCCTTTCAGGTCATCTATGGTGTATCCCTTGTCAAAGAATGGTTTGAATCGTTGGTCACTTTGACGAATCATCCAGTTCCCATTTATGCGGATGGTATGAGGAAGGTCTCCGTAAACGATATTTGTCCCAGCAAACCTAAAATGGTGGCTGCTTATGGCAAGTGCCGTTGGTACGGCCAGCAATACAATTGTCAGAAGGAAAGACATGATAACAAAAATAGTCAGTAAGTTTCAATGTTTTATTCCCATAAATAGTAGAAAATCATCGATACATTCAATCCCGAAAACAGCCCCCGTATTCGTTGAAGTGTCTCTGTGTGAGTAACAACAGATCCTTCTCCGACAACGAACGATGAGTAAGATTTTGTTGAAGCTTCTTGTCATTTTCTCTCTGTGGCATTATTCCGTACCGGTGTATGAACAGCTCGTCGAACTTTTTTCTCATGTCGCTCTCAGGGTGTTCGAGGATTTGCTTCAGAGTCAAACAATAGGTGTCTTCTGTTGGATCATCAATGGTCATATAGTCAACATCTTTTCTCTGTGTTTCTTCGAGATGTCCTTTGTCTGTTGTAAACTGTCTAGGAGAAGAAGACTTGGCAGCTGCTTTCTTTTCGTTTTCTTTTGAAGACTTAGCAGTTGTTCTTTTTTCCGCTTCCTTCTTCCCCATGTTTACTTGGGGTCCTTGTCCCAGGACTTGACGAGCTTGTTCCAAAGAAGCTGATTCAGACATCTTTAATAATTCGGTACAAACATTTGAACTTCATCGTTCTGAAATATTTATTTCTGAAAACAAAAGAAAACAGAATTTGAGTGAAATAGCATCAAAGAGAAATGGAAAAGTTACGTGAATTGAATACCACCTTCCTTAATCAATTTCTAATCACATTTAACAGCGAAGTGTCATCTATCTCCCTTCGTCCGACGCAAGCTTTCACTTCGGTAGAAGACAAGTTCTATTCCTCTATCACGAATAGGGATACTGATGCGACTGAAGGAGCTTCATCTCTGATCAAACAGAATAATGACTACGTTTTTGACAAAAAGTTTGTCAATCCACTTTTCACGAAACAGAACACGACCGAGACGTTACTCCAAACTCTCAAAAACGAAGAGCATATACAGAACCAACATGAACTGATGGAAACCGACGTAGAAGGATTCGAGGACGTGCAGAGGAAGATGAAGAATTTTTTAGCGCTGCAAAAATGTCATCGCGAGCAAGAGAAGGAGACAAGGATTGCCGAGGCAGTGGCAGAATATAGGTGGCTCTACCAACCCAAACTCATTTCACCGCATGTAAAAAACTTTCTCCACGAGTGTTTCCAGACTGAGTTTATAGTCGACAAGTTTACAGAAACCGTTTTTCGAAACGGTCAGAAAATCATCATCGAAGAGTACAAAGAATCAGATTGCATCTTTGGAATCACCTTAAGAGATTGCCTAAATGATAAGAACAGACAACACATCTACAATCGCCTTTTCTTGCCAGGTGTCTACAAGTTCCCGAAATGTCTGAATACTAACTTTGTATTCAACAAGTATGTCGAACAATTTTATCCGACAAACGAAGTAATAAACAAAGGAACTGACACTGTCCTCAGCTTTGTCTTCAACACGATCAAGTTTAGAAACGTGAACTTATCTCAAACGGTTTCTAGTTTTGTGAAACAGTGCAGACGCGATTTTGAACAGATGAACATGGAAGACGACATCCAGAGGTTCAAAAAGATTCAGAATCTCGTCATCCTTTTTCTCATCATGAAAAAAAGATGTGAGAACCTATCGTGCAAGCGAGCTGAGCGAGGTACGATTTCATCAGTGACTGACGAATTCATTTTCAAAGCCAACAAGTTGTATTGGTTGGAGAGGACAAATCTGTGGTGCATATATTTACCACAAACAGACAAAATAAGATACGCTCAGAATATTTTTGACATGTTTTATTGTTTGATTAACGACAGTGCAGTTGATAAATAAAAAACGTAAAAGAGTGTACGGGTTTCATTGATTCCTCAATGACCAATGGCCTGTTCAGCCTAATATCACTTGTCCTAAACCAAAAGAAAGTCAAAACGTTGGTGAAGAAACACCCGGTGTCAATGCATATCGAGTTATTATTGACGAAAGGTCTGACTTTATTGTCACTAGTAGTAAGTTTACTCCAATGGCCATACAATATGACGAAATCTAAATTTTCGTAGTAGATAAACCAAGGAATCTCTGTTTCTGGCACATTACGGATATTACATATATCGAAGATCTTCTGGTTACCGAGACTCCTCGACGGATTCA
Organism: Corbicula japonica; assembly: GCA_038501625.1. Lineage (NCBI taxonomy): Eukaryota > Metazoa > Mollusca > Bivalvia > Venerida > Cyrenidae > Corbicula > Corbicula japonica. The sequence continues at coordinate 50,730 of JAZAYU010000419.1, read as the reverse complement.
GTCCAGCATGAACCAATATTAGTCTTAGGTGTGACGAAAATCCAAAGACAATGCTCTCCGTGAGAATGTACATCAAAATCATCAGATCTTCACTGTCCTTCTTATCCATTTGAAACTCTTTGCATAGACAATCGTAGTACCAATTCCATTCTCGTTTGTAATGATTCTGTTTAGAACAGCATCGAAGCCAATTGATTAGCGAGTATACGGATTTCACGATTTCGAAATTGCGCTTCGAAGCATATGCTTTCTGTAGCTTTTTGAATCTATATCTTGGAAGAAATCGTTGGCAAACTCTCAAGAAGACGCCAATATGTTCGTAGACAAATTTCACCTCGTTGTTTCCAAGGATTAGTAGACAGTTGTTTTTGTTGTTGAGTAGAAATCTAGCGATACTCTTAAAATGACCTGCAGTCTTGTACAAAATGTCACCAAGAAAAACCAACAGAACTGTAGGCTTCAGATAGTAGTTTCTTATGTCTTCGTAGTTTAGCTCCTCTTTGTTTCCAGCAATAAATCCGATGTTGTTCTCCAAAAGAAATGTTTTTAAGACATCCTCCTTGTCATGTAAGTCGCCAACGATATACACTTCTTCGAACCGTCGGAATGTCTCATCCAAGTCAACAGCAAACTTCGGAAAGCTCACTCTGCTGCGTTTCTCGTTCATGTTTCTGTTGGTGGCTGCTGAAACCCAATTGTGATCTTCCTACAAACTCGCAGCGGTCGCAACTCAATCTTTCCAGCTGAGGCCTCTGTCTTTTTTCCTTCTTCTTTAACCACGGTAGATATTCAACTGATACGACGTAGCCTTGCTTCTTCAAAGTCTCTATAGTTTCTTCAACGTTTTCTTCGCAGATGTATCCGAAGCCTCTTCGCTTAATTACTCGAGGTTTCCCAACACGACTTGCCTTGCAAGTGCAGTCTGGTGTTTTACATTGACCGTCTACTTCGATGGAAGGAAAGATGTTGTGAACTATCCGTCGCATCCACTGTAGATCTGAACCACTGTTGAATATGAGAAACAAATACGTTTTGACTGTCTTCGATAGAACTTCCTTCCTGACTAGCAGATATTTCCAACTGATGAAGTCTATCAGATTCATATGCAGAATTCTTAGTAGTGACTTCGCAACTTGTCTAGTAGGCTTGAATTGTCTTGTGTCAGTTAGCGACTGTTCTCTTTTAGAGCTGACTTTCAAATGTCGTTTTCTGTGACCTCGAACAGGTTTTATATCAGTAATCATCTCTTCTTGCACTTCTGTAGTATTGTCTTCGATTGTATCAGTTGGGGATACTGGTAAGAAATCGTTCTTGCATGCGTTAATACTGCCCATTTTTGAAGAAAGTGGTGATTTTTAAGACAAGAACCGTGTGTTTAAATAGTTTTTTTTTCAGATATCTTTTATTCCAAAAATCAAATAACTGATTCCATTATCGACAGCATGTCTGGAATCGCCGCTGTTAGTGGTCTAGTGACTTTCATGACGAACTTCTCAAACGGCTCGATTATGACTGTTCTGAGATTTGGAGGCTCGTGCGAACTCTTGGAGACGACGTATCCGCTGGGAAGAAACTGTCCTCCAGATGCAAGAAGTTGAAGTATTTCTTCTCCAATGTTACCGTACGTCTGGAACAGCAAGGATGACCAGACTGCCTCACGGGTTCTTAAGCTTATGATTGTATCCTCAAGAATGTTTGCTATCTCGAATTTAGGAACAATGATCGGTTTTAGGAAAGTCTGTCTCGGAGACACCTCGATTTTTAATCTTTCTAAATCGACAGACTTGTTTGGTATTGGTGGAAGCACGTACACTTGGTTGTCGAGCTTGAATGAGAAAGGTCCTGTATTCTCGACCTCAATCTGCACGTCGTAATCTTCGCACTTGATGCTACAGAGATTGTTTTTGTTACACTCGATTTCTCGGATGGGAAGCATGGTACTTGAGCTAATTTCTTTCAATCGAGCTATAGTAGTATCTCTGTCGACGTTCTCGTTGAAGAGAAAGTTATCCACGTATGCCTCGGCACACTTACTCCGATTACTCTCATACGCTGTGTTGATGAATACGCTTTTCAGCGTTTCAGTAAAATCAACTTCGTTTGAGAAGTCGTTTCTAGAATTGAAAAGCCTGAAGTAAGACATTGTAAAGTGAAAAGATACACAGTTATATCGGTTCTCTTGTTTAATAGTAATTTTCTGATCACAATAAGTAACGATCATTCACATTTACTCCACTGTCAAGTCTCTCCATGAGTTTACTACCGGGAATTAAGTAGTCGTTCTCTTCTCTGTACACGTTTCTCCCTGGCAGAGCTCGGTTGTCTCGTTCGCTCATCACGGTTTTGACCATCTTAGGATGAGTGAAACAAAATTTGCATGTCGAACCACCCACTATCTGCGAAAGATCTTCGTAGTCAAGAGTGACTTCACCACCAGAAGAAATGTTGTCCTGTAGATTTCTCATCATGACTCGATTGTTGTACTTCGTAGCGTTTTTCTGAAACTCGTTGAACCAGAAATTAGTGTGCCTGTTTGGCATGACATGCCTCTTCATCGAGAAACCTGCTGGAGTAACAAACAGCTTGCTGTGAAACACAAAGTTCATGTTGATCATCCCAAGACACATAGGATTGTAGCCACCAATGCCGCTTAGAGGATCTGGAACTGAATCCGGATTCAGATAGTCGAGAGATTCGTTGTCAAAAGCTATGTTACTTCTACCATAAGGATTAAAAGTGTCTTCAAACATGGCTTCATTGATTTCACATTCGCTGAAGATTGGAATCCAGACCTGTTCGTCGTAGTTTGGAACTGGTTTCTTTTTGTCGAAGAAGTAATCCGAGTCAATAATCTCATTTGCCATCGTCCCATGTTCCGAAAGAGCACAGTGAGGATATCGTATGCATGAATGCGCTAGGGAAGACGGCATGTGTCCTGTCTGCATGCTTGTGACCAAGTTGTAATTTGGAGACTGACTGTCGTTGTTGACCATTGTCGAAGTTTCTGAGTAGAACAACTTGTGACCCATACACCTGGAAATCAGCAAAGACTCTGTTTCGAAGATTTCTGTGCGATTCAAGATAAAACCTAGACCCAGGTGGAATTTTCCACTCGCAAAAACCTCTTTGTACAACCTTTCGCTGTTAAGCATGTAAAGAACAAACTCTACGTAGGGCTCAATTTTCTCCGGGTACTCAAACTCTCTAACAAGGAGTAACTTCAACCTCTCGCCGTTATTAATGATCCACGGGTAGAGATTTGGATTGTTTCTCTTTACGTAAAGTTGGGCATGTTTAATCACATTCAGAGCCGGCTCCTTTGTCTGATATGATCTTCCATCTTGCCTCACTGCGAACGATAAACTATGTCTTCCGAGTTTTCCTGTATCGAAAAGTGTTTCAGTATAACTGTTTTCATTCCACAGTGCGATGATGTTGGTGACTATGGATTCGTACGTCAGGCCGCTGATCATGATCCAAAGTGGTTTCTGATGAACTTCACTTAAGAGTTTATCGATGTTGGAAGTAGAGACGGCTGTCGTTTTCCTCAAAGGAAGATGGTAGTGCATCGGAAACGTGTCTTTTAGATTTTCGAAAGTTCGAATTTTCTGTTCTACTATCACGTCATTTTCTCGTCCTTTAGTGATCTGACTCAGCTTAAACATTTTCGATAATCTCTGTGCCGCTCCGTTCACAGAATCCCCAAAGTCATTGAGCTCTCTCAACATCCCAGTCAAGTAAGGAATCATTGCATCTACTCCGATATGTCTTGTCACACCCTTAGCATCCTTGATATAAACTTTCAGAGGAAGAAGATGAGAATTCGAGTGGTTGCGTTTGAAGATGTCATCGGTGGTCTGACCGCTCAATTTCACAGACAGAGGCATCATGAAATCTATTTTTGCATTTCCTTTAAGTCGGTTTTTAGCAGAGGTTTCACCCTGATAGTATGCTGGATCAAGAACGTACACCGCAAACAGCTCAGTTCCCATTTTTAGGTATTCTACTTTCTTTATTTTGGAGTCTGAGGTAGCGGCTCGTTCGTCTTTCACGAACAAGTTTGTGGATTCCATCCTGATTTTTCCGTCGGTGATGAAAGCCTTCTGAGGATTGAAGTCATCTGGAGACACCTCGCAGACATGAATGTTGTTGATCAATTTTGTGTTTCTGACTAAAATATGTTTCTGAAGCTTCACTCGAATGTTGTCTGTAAGTATGACGACACCACTCACTGGAAGGTTTTCTCCGACAATTTCGATATTTTTCTCACAGTCTTTTGGAGAGAGTGTGTTATCAGTGTTGATTCTCCAAATCTGTGCGACTTCATTGAGAATAGATGCCTCCTTTTCCAATTCCTGCCTAGATGTTTTGAACTTGTTCAGTGCAAATGTGTACTTGCTAGCTTTCCCCAGCAGTGAACTCAGCAGACTTTCTGGAGATTGTCTACTGTAATCTTTGATGTACTCAGGAAGAGAATATACTGGAGGAGAAGTATCCCACATTTCTTCGACAAGTCTGAAGCACAGTCCGGCGTGCATGCTCCTATTTTTCAGCATGTTTTGATAGTCTAGATGCTCATAGTAGTTTGCCAGAGTGTTCTGTTTTGCAGCACTAGTGTTTTTCACTGAACTGATGTCTCCCGCTTTCAGCAACTCGTCATGGATTCCAGAAAGCTGTTGAATCAATTTCTTCATGACTTTCGACTGAATTTGAAGCAGATCGTGCATCTTCATTTTGATATCAAGATTGTAGTATCCAACTGTAGGTACACTTGTTCCTGGTTTTACTCGATCGGCCGCAACTCTGCTCCCGTAGATATACTTGCACATAACAGATTTCAAAACGTTGGCGTCTGTCCTGACGTGGATCTGCTGAACGCATTGTCCTAGTACACTTTCAGATAGATTCTCGAATTGGTCTTCAATAACGTTGATGTCAAAGATCATTTCAAGTTGTTCATTGACCATCTCTGGTGACAGGCACTTATGAAACCGGTATTTTTGAATCAGATTGTACAAACATGTTATGATGTTTCTGTTGAACATCAACTCTTCGCCGATCTGACTGCTAGTGCAGTTCAGTTTCGGCTCCGTCGATCGATGTACATGTAGCATAGACATAGCTGAATAGTGATAATATCTTTTCTGGCAGATTGTTAAATAGTTTTTTTCTCGATCAAAGTCGTCAATTTAAATTTTAATATTTAAGAAGAATTTCATAAACTGCTATTGAACATAACTTGCAGACATGATGAAACTAGGAAAAATATTAAAACGTTATAGAATCAGATACTATCGAAAGAAACTCTTGAAAAATCCGACGTATTTCATCAACCAGCTGAACGAGTCTTCTTCGTCTCAGCAATGTTTCAAGAAAGACGTGAAAGAAATCGGTTTTTATCCAACTTTACTCAACAGTTCTTTGGATATCAAACTAAACAAGCTAGTACTGATCTTGAGCGCCGAAAACTTTTTCCTCTGTAACGGAGAAACAATCACTGACAATATGAGAGTAATCGAATATCAGATGAAACTTAACAACATCAGCGACAACTTCTACCGTGAATGCTTCTCAAACAGCGCAGAATACGAGACTGGAGCTAACGAAGCATACTCTCAGATCAACTCCTTAATAGCTGCTGCAAAATCGGCGAGTAGTAAGCGATTCAAGATTTCTCGGTTCTTTAACTACTGGCACAATTCTCTGAAAAGGGATCACTGGCAGCTGTCTGAATGTGAATTGGAAACAGACGACTTCGTTATCGTCAAGTATAAACTTTACAAGAAAAAACACAAGAACTACGTTTTTGATCCATGTCTTTTATTCGGAGCAACAAAAGAAAACCTGTACATTGGTCTAGATGCTGATGAAAATCAGTTTATCTGTTGGCTGAAAATAGGACTCTTGATTGATGTCTCAAAGAAACATATTATTCCTGTGGAAGAGAAAAGCGTTCCCTGAATTTCTGTAGCGTCGTCTTCATTTTCTTCTTATTTTTGTGTTCATATATCGCTGAGCTTGAAGTAACATACCGTTCTTGTAGCAGAGAAAAGTGTTCTCTAAATTTCTGAAGTGTCGACTTCATCTTCTTTGTATTGTCGTACTCTACCATTGCCGAGCTAAACTCTTTTCGAAACATCTGATTGATACACATAGCCGAAATCTCGGTAGAGGTTCGCTGAGGATGGTCGAAGATGATTTTCAAAAATTGCCAGAGAAGAACTTCATTTTCAACATTACGGATCTTAGGATCAATGTGTCTGAATGTTTCATGAACGTACCGTTCGAATTCATCTTCTTTCTTTGGTGTATCATTTTGATAAGAGTAAAATGTTTTGCGTTTCTTCATTTGTTGGTACGAGATTGTTTTTGACGTATGTTTCTGTTCTGGAAATCCTCGAATAAAATCATCGTAAAACAACTTTTCTCTTTCTTGGTTTATATGATAGTCTCCTACGTTGTAGCTCAGAAGCATGAAATCATCATCATTTTTCAAGAGTTCTCCTGAGTCACTGATTTTAACAGTGTCAACGTTATGAGTACCTTTAACGTTGTACTCACTTGCCATAAAATTACTCAGCTCTGGAAACTCTTCCAGATTAAACACTTTCCTCGGTTCTTGAGAGTAGTTCGCGTTTGAACTGTTCAACGAGACCGAGGATTGTATTGAAGCTTCCATTCAGCGTACAGTCTTCTTCAGTGAACGTAAACCTTGATGATATTAGTCGAAGCTTTACAAGAAATTCTTGGATGTCTCTTTCTTCAATCAGACTGAGATGAAATCGCTGAAGTTCCTGCTTGATTGTTTCGTGGTCCATACTCAAATGATTTATGTCATGGCAATCACTCCAGTTTAATAGCAGTCACTCTCGTCAAAAGTAGAGAAACAACTGAGAGAGCTTGTACGACATCAACACGTAATTGAATTTATTCCGAGAATACGTTCGACTCAGGTAAGAAAATAGTGAGCATGAACAGGAGAAAGACTGGTCCGTTGTCACATCAAAAAGAAGTTGTTTGTAACCACCGCTGATATTAGTTAATCTTTTCCTCTGATGTTTACAGGCTGAAGGAGCCGTCGTCGAGTTACAAAGAAGCTGAGTAAATGGTGTCTTTTTTACAAGGTAGTACGGCGAGCTGAACGTTTTGGAATCCAAGTTGAGGAGTTTGAAATCAACATCCAACTTCAAAGTATTCCAATCAAAGGATCTTAAAATGATACTGTTAAAGAACAGGCGATGAGCTGGCTGACAAACCACACTCGAGGAATCGTAGCACTCATATATTGTATCTTCATCGTCTGATCTTTCTTCTTCGTAATCAACAATTTTCACCTGGAAAGAATGCGTATCATTTCCGAGACTATATTCAGGATGTATGATGAGGCTTGACGAGCTTCGAAGCTTGTACTTCAATACAGAGGAGTAAACGCATACAAGATTTCCTTTGTTGACAGCCAACAATGAATGTCCACTTTCTGTAAACGTACTGTACAAGTCGGAACTTTCCATCGCGAACTCATGTTTCCAAAAGTGATTTTCAATCAAAGCCTTCAGGCCGTATGTGCTAGGGGAGTAAAAGATGTCCATATGTAAACTCGATATTGTCGTAAGGAACGTTTTTTCTCTCACCTCTAGAGCTCCATATACTGTAATATTGCGGATAAAATTCGACAGTGAAGATAGCTTTTCTTTCAGGGTCAACTGTTCGAACAAAACACTCATCTAAGGAATCATCTCCTAGAATAAAATAGTGAGTTGAAATTACGATATCGACTTCTGATGAACTCTGAGCCTGAATCGACCGAAGTAGATCTCCAACGAAGATGATAGTTTCCTTTAAAGTAAGACTTGACAGAAATGTTTTGTACATCACTCTAATCTGGTATTCAACTTCTACAATTCTACCTTTTGTGTTGAACATTCGAAGAAAATCATTCACTAGAGAATCTCTGTAGTTCCCAATGACTTGTTGAGGTCTAGAACTTTCACAGTATTCGCAGCAGCTCTTCAACAGTAGCAGTTCGGACGATTCGTTTTTGAAAATAAGTCGAATAGAAGAGAGGAGGTTGGAGTAAAAGTAGGGCTTGTATCTTTGATTCTCCAATTCATCGATCCTTCCTTCGCAAAAAACAGTTTCGAGTTCTCCATCGATTTTGAATTCGCCTGATTCTGAACATTCGTATGACAACTGTCTCGATTCATCGTTAACAATATGAAGAAAGTCAGAATCTGAAACATCGTTTTCCAGGGTTTCACTTTTCTTTCGCACGTAAACAGTTTCGTCTGTTTCTGAATTCCCAGTCAATTCTAAAGCCGACAGTTCAAGATCGTCGAAAATAAAATATAAAAACGGATTAAACACACACGGTAGAAAAACCTGGTAGAGATACCAGACCTGTTGACGACTTTTTGATCGTGACAATAACTTAGCCTCTTTGTATTTTGTGAAACTGTTACAGGGTTCGAATATCATATAATCTCCTTTCAGTTTCCGCATCGAAGCGATCACGATATACTCCTTGGACGGATCCCAGTCCTTAAGCTCAAAAATGGATTCTTCAGTAACTGAAGTATATGACATCGTTGGAAAACTTGATCACTATATTTTGATTAATTCCACAAGTAGTAAGATCGGAATTCGAGTGCACAAGGCGTATCAACTGCTGTTGACGAAAAGATGTTTCATGAAGGTTTCAATAGCAGTTCAAGCTGCAAAGTTAAAATATTTGAAAAAATCGGTGTGCACTTCCAAGTTTGCAGTTTTGGAGAACGAGTACTATGAAAACCACGTTCATACAATGATCAACGTCTTCGTGGATGTGCTGACTGCTTTTGTTGGAGAAAATCAGACGGAGGAGAAAGATCCAACTAAGTTTATTAATGATCGATGGCAGAGTTTGTACGAATACTGGATTAACTCGAACAGAAACACTTCGCTCGACACACAATGGATCTTGACTAATATCGGAACTACAATGAAACATCCGGAAAATTTCAAAATGATCTACAAGATGTTTGTACTCTGTTGTGTAATTCGTTGGGAAACGCTTCGTGTTCCAAAGCAGAATTATTCGCATCTACCGCAGTTTTCGACATTATACGCACAAATTCTGAGTATTTAAGATTGCGAAAATGAGCGAGATATTTGTTTCTACATAAAAATGGCAAGTACTATCATTCAACTTACTCTTATCGATGAACAACTGAAGGACGTTTCCGTGCCTTTGGTTTTCGACAGCGATATTAATTCATACAAAGGCAGTGTGACTGTTGAAAACTTCAGATTCCCACTTCTAGTGAACTTACCGAAGCTCGAACAACTGAACACTGAAAGAAACGCTCGTTATGAACTGATGTTTTCTAGCAACGAGAAAGGACTTGTGAAGATTTTTCTCCACGAAGAAAACCAAAAGTTATATAGTAGTAGATACAAATTTATTCGATTAAACGAGAAATACATCTACGAACTGTTGCACAAGAACAACTGTGATGAAGCAACACTGTATTTTGATGGAAATAATTTTGACTTCATATTCCAAAGCGATACTCTTGGTTCAACGATCATCGAGAAGCTGGTTTACTTTTTCACGTCGATGCCGGCGAAACTTCTCTACTTGACTCTTGTGGCATACAAATCGTACCAAGTGATTGACTGGATCCAGATGTTGATTAATGCGTCTACAACACAAGCTGGCAGAAATGGAGTTTAAATCCAGGAAGGTTGCAGCTTTGAGTTCTTTCGAATATCTTATTGTATATGAAATGTCTTAGAAATAAATCTGATTCAAAAATTGTGTTTTCATTTATGATTTCCAAGTATCCAAACTTCCGTGCAAACTCTATCACGGAAGCCAAAATTTCGTTCACATATCTTTTGACGTTGATCTTCCCAAGTAGAGATCTTGATCTTACTTGCAATGTTGGTTCAGCAACTTGAGACTGACAGATCGCTCGTTCTGAATTGTCTGAATCTGAATACAGAAAGTCATTAACTTCGTTGATTCCAAAGTAAAAGTAGTCACTCATCTTCAAACCATTGTCCTTGTGAATATAGAAGTCACTTATTTCGAGTTTCACTTTTTTCTGAACTATGCTAGAGATATCAATTTTATCTGTCGACGGATTCTCCACGAGGTATTGGAATATAGAGTTCACAATCTTTCTCGATGCAGTGAAAGGTGGAAAATGAAGACCTTTAATGACAATTCTTCCATCTCGATCGTCGACTCCAGCATAGGTGTTGATATCGCTCGCGACAAAATTTTTCAGTTTATGATCGAGTTTCAGATGAAATCCCGAGATCGGTTCCTTTATTGTGTCACTGGTCGAGAAGAAACTGTCCTTGCACATTCCAAAAATAGTTGATCTGTTTCGAAGGAAGGTCTTGAACATGATGTATACCGAATCGTTAAGTGTGCGATAGAAAAGGTCTGGACAATGTCGTTTACTCATTCCGAAGAGAGTCACAATCACATTTTTCAATTTTGGAACCAATCTCTTACTCGTGGCAAGACGAGAGAAGACACATTTCATGCCTCTGTCGAAGTTACTCTTCTGTATGATCGAAGCGTAGAAGTGTTCGAAGTCATGAATCTTCACCATAACGTTCTTTGATGGTAGTTTAGATTTCTGTAAATGAATAACGCCCTTCTTCAATAAAAATTTTCTTTTTATGAACATCTTGTTTCTGAGTAAGCTAAGAAGTCGCTTCAGTGGTTTCAGTCGCGATCTCTGAATACAAATGTTCCTTTTCACTTCATATTTCTGACTCAGATTGCGTCTGACAACAGGACTGCTGGTTTGAAATGAAGAAATATTCGACTCTTTCAGCTTTTTTAGAGCCCTCTTGAGTTGAGATCCCGAGCTACACGTCGCCATGATTTCATCTGTAGAGGATACAACAATGGAGTTATGTCCATCAAAAACTATCAATGGAGCTTCTTGATGACATGAAGGTATCAAATTCTCTCTGAAACATTCGGAATAATTGAACCTCGGTACGTAGCACACTTTCCTCAGTTCGACTTCCAAACCTGGATTGTTCGATACAATGATGAAGTCGGATTCTTTTTCTAGGAGAAACTTGACAAGAGTAGCTTGGCCGTGCTTGATAAAAGAGAAGTTGGTCTTTGAAGGAATTTTTTTCACATTGTCTTGTCCAGGAATTTCAATCGACTTTAGATATTTACCGTCGAGATATATTTTCAGAGACTCTTTGCATTCAAAGTCTAACTGTGTGCGTACAAAGTGACTAAACGCATCTTCCTTCTCTAGTGGTTGTTGATTTAAGTATCGTCGTTTCGTGTTCAGCTTCACAGCTGTGTTTGGACTGTCATACACGGAACATAACAGTTGAAGATTGATTGAAACTTTTTCACCAGTCTTTTGAATTTTTGTCAGTCTATTCAGTCGATCAGGATGTAATGTCGATGATTCTATCCAAACAGCATCTTCGAAAGGAATGGGTATCTCTTCAATGAAGTCATGAATGGTGACTCTCTCGTTCATTTTTCTATCGACCATAATCGGTTTCTGATACCGACATAGAATCGTGTCATTGTTTCGTAAGAGTAGAACATACAGATGTGCCACACTTCGTATTGTTCCATGGATGGCTTTGTAGTCAATAAGATAGGAGTGAACAAGAAGAACATCAGTCGAATAATCCGAAGCCCTGGTAGTCATTGTCGTCGTCATATAACAATTGGTTGTCTCTTAGAAGAGATGGTTCGCTCAATACAAAGTTTCTCTCTGATGCACTGAAACTCTCGCCCAATGATTCTATGACGAGTTCTTCTCCTTCTTCTATAGAGTTTCTTCCAGAGCTCAGTTTTTCTAGCTTTCCTCTTAGGTGAATTAATGTTCTCAAAACAGGTGCCGAAAACTGTGTTTCGTTGCAGTACACTATCACGTCTTTGAAGTAAACTCCTTCAACAGTTTGAATATATGGGACACTTTCTTCCTCGGTGTTGGTTCGCGCTAAGACAGTGTAGATGAAATCAAAATCACCTGAAGTCTCGACTTGATTTTTTATCGCTCTAATCAGATCACCGATCGGTTCCTCACTCATAAATACCATATAGTCGAACTCGTCATGCCTTTTATATATCAGAAGATAAATTAGTGATCCGCTCAAACTATACCGTCTTGTTTTCAAGTCTTGAATCATGATTGGAGGTTTTATCCCGTTAACAAGGACTTCGGCAACTGTTTCTGTCGAAAATACCTTGTTGTCCATGAAGTTGGAAGAAGGTAGATACAGGTTGTCTGGATTCGTTACGTGTCCTTCGATGCAGACACCCGTGTTGAGTTTCTTGTAGTCATTTAGTACACTCTGGGCGCTCGTTCCAACAACCTGTAGACGCCTTGACATCTTTTCTAAACCGTCAACGACATCTAAAATTTGTCTCAGTTCGTCGTAATCGATCATGTTAACATCACCTGTAGCCTTCTTGTGTCTTTTTACCAAGAGTTTGTAACCTTCTTCGTTCGTATTCAGAAGGTTGATCAAGTCTGGTAAATAGTAAGTAGACAGGTCGATGCTGTTGATGCACGTCTGAAACTTAATAGCTTTGGGATCATAGTGTATTCTCGCAACTGGAAGACCATTGATGTCTTGGCGGTAGGTATCGGAGTAGAACGTTAGACTACTAGTCATGAAAACGGGAGGGTAATCAAATCTGCTATGAAAATCCATCTTTTGCATTTCAGCTGTGTCGAAATTGTATTTCTCTCTTTATATACTCAAAAATAGCCTTCAAAAGACTGAAGTTTCTTCACGACGAAATGTGGCGTATGCGAAGTGATGGAAGGCAGCAACGGTTCAACCAACTGTCGGTCTTCGTCGAGATATAGAACCGTAAAATTGATAGCTGGAAAACTCGGTCTGAAGTATGTTTCCTTACTCACGAGATGGATAGTGATATCGTGTCTTCGATTCGAGATAAACTTGATGTTTTTCAAGAGAGAGTTGATCGTCATGAGAAGTATGTTGTGAGTGGGAACGTCTTCAAAGACATCTTTGTACCTGATAATTAAGTCCTTCCTGGCGTACATATTTGGAGAATTTGATGAAGATATAACCTGAAACAGTTGGATCGGATTGATATCGCCAAACTCGCTCAAGTGAACTATACAGGAGATAGTTTCGTCGATGTTCTTAGTGGCCATTGACTGTTGAGTTTCAAATGTGATCAGAACGTCGTAGTTTCCAAAACTCTGCGGAATTAGTTTAACTTCATATCCTTCGACTGAGCAAGAAAGAGGGTCTGGTGCTTTAGTTCCAATCAGTTTTTCCAAAATTGGAGCTGGATTTTCGGCGTTGAGAAGATTCATCATGGAAGTCGAAACGTTGCTCTCCTTACTTCTTTTAAGTAAATAAAAAGTAAAGATGTTCTGAGTTTTGAAAAACACCACAACAAGCTTGTGGAAACGACAGATGACTAAATCATCGTTCAGATACACGTTGTCTTCCATATGGTAGACGTTTTTATACACTTGCGATTGCATGGTGACAAAGGCTAGATCATAAAAACAACAAGACCAGAATACGTTTACATGATTTAATACTTTCTTTTAGTAACAAAGTTCTGCTCAATAAACAATCTAAACAGCTCGTTGATCAGTTTTTCTTCTTTGTTCACTTGCATGCCTGCATCTGTCAACACTGCTTCTGCCGAAGGGACATCTCTCTTTGCTTCTGGGGCTATTTGTTCTATGATCTGCGCTGGTGCGTTTTGAGCTGCTAGTTGCTGCATAGAACTTCCCTGAGTCGGTTCCTGAGCTGTTGTTGGCAGTTGTTGACTAGACTGAACCAAATTTGTCATCTGAGTTCCATGTTGATAAGAAGCATTTCCAGGAGCGTTTTGAAGAGGATTGATCATAGTGTTCCCTTGCACTTGCTGCATCATGTTTGTCTGGTTTGGTTGATTCGAATTCCATTGCTGTTGAGATTTCATCATCTCGGTCCACATAGTTTTCTGGGAATTGATAAACTCTTCTTGCATCTTCAACATCTGCCTCTTGAAATCTTTAATGTCATCTTTCTCTTCTTCTACATCGGTCGGTCGATTCACATACTCTAATGTCTGAGAAGCATTCAGTACTGGTTCTTCAACACGAGCACGTTTTGGAACAGATTCTGAATCACTTCCTCGTGATCTCTTCTTTCCTCTTCCCTCTAGAACAGTCGCTATCGTACTAATTAAACTCAAAGCTTCATCCATGTTGTCGGAAATCAGTTCTGGTTCGTTTTGAGATTTTGATTCCAATTCATTCACTCTAATATTTATTTTTTCGACATCTTGTGATGCATGTATGAATTCGGTGTCGGTTTCGCCACAGAGAAGAGCATCACGAAATAGTAGCTCGTTTCGTTGTCTATGTTTCAAAGCGTTTCGAGAGTAACAATTTAGAACTCTGAAGAAATCATTCTCGTTGCTAGAGTAGGATTTCGGCTGTGATTGATCGGTGAAACTGTATTGAATAAGTGTTCCACGTCTTGCTCCTAGATCGACCAAAGCAACGTGTCGGATAAGAAACGTTTTATTGAAGTGGGACAAACTGAAACAAGGTAGATACGATTTCAGATACAGAAACGGTCCTGGAGATGCTTCCGTGAAATATGCAATGAAATCTTCATTCAATTGACTTTGAACATTCAGGAACGCAACGTTGTCGATGACTCCCTCGCAGAACAATCCAGTGTTGTCAACAACCAGCTTTGTGACTCGACCGATCGTCAGATCAACTCGAAAATTCACATGTGAAATAACTAACGGAACTTCTCTGTTGGAGTTCTTCTCAATAATTTTCTTAGCCGACTCTTTCGTCAAAATGTACTTTTCATCAGATTCTTGTGTGTTGAAGATGGCGAGATAGCCTCTGACTTCGACGGAGCGTAGCATGATTTGTAGTAGTCGCTGTAGAATTTCTTATTCAGCTCTTTCTCAATGTGCTGTAATAGTACTTTTGGAACGTAACATCGAATTTTCAGAAGGTACTCCGGCTTCCTTTGTTCTTTTTCTTCTTCTTCCTCCTGTCGACTTAGGAAGAGGTAAAACACAAAAATCTCAACTTGATCGAGATCCGATCGGTTGTCGCAGAATACCAAACACTGACCCAACAATTGCTTGCCTCGTGATGAAGTGAGGAAGTTCACGTATGGTCTCTCCTTCAGATCGTCGAATCTAAATTGAAACCAACGTCTATCGGCAAATCTGTAGACACTTATTCTGCAACTTTCCTCGTAGGCTTCTACCAACTTCATCAGTAGACCAGAAGTAAGCCAATTCACTTTAGGTTGAAACTTTTTAGTCACACTGAAAACATCAGGTCTAGACTTTGAAGAACCCAAAACGAAATATCTGTTATTATAAACCGTTTTAAGCAACCCATGTAGATCTTCCTCCGTGAAACCTTTTCCAACTTGTCTGAAATCTTCAGGAGTCTGCGTGGTTTTTAGTTCAGCAATTGCTGATGCTCGTTGGACGTACTGATACATCAATGGTAGTCTTTCACTAACAGTATTCCTCTGGAGAACGAGGAAATCAGGAGTAGCTCCAAAGCAGGGAATACTTTGAAGCAACAACTTCCCTGAGTTGACAAAGAAATAGGTCTCGTCGATTTCATTCAAATGCTTTAGCAGCATCTCTTCTCCAAGAAGTCCAAAAGTAAGATTCTCAGAGTACACATTTGATGTGTTGTCCTTTCGCATAGGGCAGTTGCAGTCAATCGTCCAGTATTTTTCCCGAAGAAATTCTAGACAGAGTGGATTTAACACCTTGGAACGACTGTTGATGAAGTTGAGAATCTCGTCGTTACCAAAGAAGTGTTTCTTCGAGTTCAACCAGAAAACACGATTTAATCGAGTTTCGGTGTAAACCTTTCGTACAAACTCCCGAACGTCAGCACAACTGATGAAGTCAAGATCTTCATCTTCACTGCTTAACGCATACTTCATCTCATCGAGAAGTTGTTCTCTCAACTTCGGCAGATTTGAAAAACCAAATTGTTCAAAGAGACATTTCTCTATCTGTTTATCCATGTTTAAAATCGCAGACTTTGACGAATTTGAGAGTTGCTAGTGCACAGACTGAGACAACCATGACACTTTATACTCTCAGGTTGTGTATTTACATTACAATGGAGCTCTAGCCTTAGTAGATCTAAAAAATACTCAACACATTGACCGTTTATAGCTTTATTCGCATAAATGACTAACATTTTCTAACATGCAACAATCAAATACCATAACAATCAAAGTATACTCATTCCTAAGCTTCTCGTCCATGATTCCCAAATCTAAAAAATCCTACTACTAAACCATCATGAGTTGGGCAATGAATTCCAATAGAAAAGTCAGTAGGGGGAGCTCGGACGCCAACTTGGTAGGAAGCTTCGACTTCATCCTGAAGACGACTACCAAAATCAATAACCAAAAGGAACGGAGACGAACGGGTTGAGCCGTCTTCGTTTGTCGAATACCAGTTTGTAGTCCTTGTTAATGCTTGTTGTCAGAAGTTTTGTGTTGTTCTTGTCTCTCTCGATAGTTGCTTGGTCAACAACTTTCACCACTTCGTCGTTGTTGGATGTGACCATCCTTTGGATTGTGTCGAAGTTGATCAGAAGTTGAATTCGATGATTTAGAGTAATTCCTCGAACCTTGCAACAAGTCTGCGAGCCATCTTCGTTTGGATGTTGCAATCTGTAAGCATAATTTTTCGGTCCACCTGTCACGAATGTCTGAATAGCGTTATCAGGAACTTCGTCGGTTAGTTCACCCAAGAAGTCACCAAGAGATGGCTTCCACTCACCACGCCGTGAAAAGAAGACAATGGAGTCAGTGTCACAGTAGAGGACACGCGTATTGAGTCTAGAAAGATATCTGTAGAGATGCAGACGTGCTTGCGCTGTGGTGTACGCAGCAATGGCGACGTTTGTCTTTCCCGAAGAAGTTGTGAAATCATCCTCTTGTTGCCAGTTAATAGCCACAGTATTGTCTGACACAAAATTGAGACCTGTAACTTTGGTATTACTTGAAGTAAGCCTGTCGTAAAGAACGTTTGGATCATGAACGTACTGAATCTGCGGCATGTTATCTCGTTGCCCAAATTTTCCCCAGAAGCTATTCAGCATCAATTTTGATAAGGCTCGCATTCCAGGATTCTTGCATATCTTATCATATTCGAGTTTGATTCCTTCCTTCTCAAAATACAGTCGAATATAACGTCGCTTGTCTTCCTCTGATTCGCACCACGATGGCCATCCAGAACACTCTTGTTTGATCTTCAAAAATGTGTCGATGTACTCTGAGAATACTCCGCCAGTCCTTGTGTGTTCCTCATACTGAGCAATTCTGTCAAACTGCCACACTTCGTAAATACTTTCGACAACATAGCCTTTCGTAACTGCTACTTTGACTTCGTCTGTTACCCAGGTTCCAACAAATGCACGTTCATTGTCTGAATGAGGACAGCGAGACTGATTGTTAGTTTCAGCACATGTCCTGCAGAGAGCAAAAAGCAGCTTCCCGTTTATCTTACACGGAAGAACAGGAATGTATAGCTCTCTTGGAGGAATGACTTTACATTTGACTAGACCTTCGTAGTGCGACAAATCCTGTAAATTTTCAGTGATGATCCTGGGATGTCCTAGCGGAACCTTTCCGGTCTTGTTGATAAATGGATAAAGTGAAGTCATGTCATAGTAATTGATTTCTTCAATGTCTGTTGCTTCACGGTAGAGAGTAAATGCTTCAGTTCTTCCTCCGTAGAAGGCATCTCGAGGTTGCAAAGGAGTGACAACATCTAAATTTTGAATGAAACTCTTCATATCAGAATCCTTTGAAACTTTGTGATCAAATTCAGACTCCCATATTGAAACATACTTGAAACCCTGTTCTTCGAGGAAAGTTTTCTTATCCTGAGTCTCTTTATACAGTTCTCCCATAGATCGACTTTTGAGTGGATTTAACGTGTCTGCAGAATACTTGTCTGGATTGCCATGCCAAAAATCACCGTGAAACTCCAGAACAACTTTCTCGCCTTCCACAGTTTCGTAATAACCATCCACCTTGTACGGTCCAATGATTTTTTCACCACCGTTTCTTGCATGTTGAATTTCTTGTCCTGTAGAGTGGGAAATGTATCTCAACCATTGAATCGCTTTGACTGACTGTGTGTTCTCTGGATTGTATCCTCTTGGAGGAATAATTCCAATCGTGTTGGGTCTGAGAAAGTTAGTTCGGAAAACTTGGTGACAAGCCGAAGCTATTGTCGTACACTTTTGGAAAGGATCGACTGCAGTGATACTAAGAAAGTTTTCTCGAAACTTGAGGACACACTGACGAAGAATGTCAACATCTGATCGACAGTATCGAAGAAGCTCTACTTGAAAGTCAAACAAGTCGTTCTTGTGTTCTTCATACCATGCGAGAAACTGGTTTCTGTCTGTCGCCATCATTGAATCTGGATTGTAGAACTTCAGTTCTGGTAGATGATCTAAAATGACATCTTGGTTCTCTTTGCGATTGAACAAATGTGGAAAATAACCTTTTGAGAGTTCCTTCAGTCCGAATGTTGCCGGTAGCTTCGACAGTGCCATTGGCAAGAAGTTCAAGGAATCGATAATACGAATGTTTCTCTGAGTCACTTGCAGAGACATGATCTTTGATCCGTTCGGTACAATTTTTGGCTCTATATTGCTTTCATGAAGATACTTCAGAATCGGATACGAATCATATCCTTTGAAGTTGTGACACAGAACTGTGGCACCTTCGTTTACGTCGGAGAAAAGCCACTGGCAAAACTGATTTGCAGTTTCCTCTCCTCTGAAAACAAGCTCGTTCTTTCCACATATCTGGCAACTGCTCGTTTCTGATACATCTTCATTCATACAATGTGAACAGACTTTATGAACGACACACAGGTTCGGAACATGTTCATAAGCTCCGCAAGTTCTCGACAGACAGTTTTTGCACTTTCCGTTCTCGTCAGGTTGAAATCCTGATTCACATTGTAGCAAGTCGTCTTGAGTGCACTCAAAGTCAAAAAAGATGAGTTTAGTGTATTCATCATTGTTTGCTCTCTTCTCTGGGAGCATGTAGCATTGGTGATCTGCTGGAAAATAATCCTTACAGATCCTGCAGAAGATTTCTCCGCATCTATGCTCCGTCTTTCGCTCATTGGGCTTTACAGTTTTTCCACAGTCTCTGCAAGCAAAGCATTTGGTACATGTCGAATTGCCTTTCCATGAAACACGTTTATGAAGGTCGAAACAAAGCTTTCCTTTGAATAACCTGTAGCAGTCTGTACATTTGATCCAAGTTTCATCACTCTGATCGTGAACCTTGAAACAGTTTGAACAGCAATTGGTACATTTGTGATATTCTGGATGATCATATCCTTTATTGCAGACATGACAGAAGTAGTTTGTCGACAAAAGTGCAGTCATACTCGTGATAACATCGAAATGTTTGTCATGAAGATAGAGATAGATCTTCTTCTCTGCATTCGGACCACAGTAGATCACACTATTCATGTGTTCTCTTGAAATAACATAGATCTGATAGTCTGATAAAACTTTTTGAAATTTCTTAATCTCTTCGATTCCACATTCGCCAATTGGTACATCTGCCTTAGTGTGTAATTCCTTTGCTAGAGATTCCTGAGGTTGAAAACCCTGTCTAATCGTGTTCCACTTTTCATGTTTATCGATTCTAGCTCTGGCAGTCACGATTGCTCTCGCACAACACAGATCATCCACGTTCTTAATACGAATGATGCAGCGTTTATTTTTCAAGAACAAGTCCTTGTCTTCAAACAACTTTTTTCTACCATCACCAAGAGGCATATCAATGTGGCTCACTTCGACTTTGATAGCCTGATTGAGTAGAAGATTTTCTTTCGATTGATAGACATTTTCAGCTTCTGAAAAAAGTTTCTCTGCTGTTAAATGTTTCTTCGGAACAAACTGAGTAGAGATGCGATTATCTAAACTTTCTCCTACGAGACTGATCTGTACAAAATCGTTTGCTTTGTAGTTCGCAGTTGTCTCTTCTATCACATCGTTCAACAAGGCAACCGAATGTGGAAGAGTATCGGCGACATTTTCAAACTCCATATCGTCGAAGGTTAGTTTGTAGCTGCTGATGGAAGTCTTGAAGTTTTCATATCGCTTTCCAAACAACTTTTGTAGTTCAAAATGTCTTCCTGCAATCCGAAGAGGTTTAGTGACTTTATTCTGATTTCTAACGCCGTGATAAATGCGCCGATGTTTCAGCAAATTGTCTGCACGACCAAATTTACTGCCACACACTTCGCATTTATGATTGATCTGTTTTGAATGGGCTGCAATATGTCGAATCAAATGATCCTTCCTCGAAAACGTCTTCTGGCAGATTTCACAACTAAGATGTTTCCAGTGGTCTTCTTCTCGACGATGTCGAGTAAGTTGACTCAGTTTTGAGAACTTCTCTCCGCACTGTTCACATGTGTGTTCCATGGTATATAGTGTTTGTAACTGAAATAGTTCAGACCGTGCGCTTATATATATTTTTCTTCTCAGTTTCATTTTCATTATCTGTTTGGGATAAGCAAGTGGAAAGAGTGTTTGAGTGATCGTCATCATTTTGAATCTGACCATCGAGATGAACTGTAAAAAGATAACACGCTCCAGATCTTGTGTTCAAATTCACCACATTGAATACTTGAGGAAACAATCAGTCATCGTGGACTTTGCTCTCGTCCTTTCGGAGGACATGGTCTTCGACGAAAGAACAAAGTGTCTTACGATTTATGATCCAGAGCTTGTCTTCTTTCCATCACAGAGCGAGGACAGGCTGTTTCCTAGATCACTCCACAAGATATTTCTGAGAGACCTCAGTGAACCTTCAAACTCTGTTGGGCATTTTGTGGAATCGTACTATTTGGACTTCTTGATCAATGCATGCTACTTCTACATGGCTGATCTGCTCTATCAGGATTTACTTGACTATTTTGCAGCAAGTACAGAACGGACAATTAAAGTGTTCGTGTTTTTCCAGTCCCCTAAGTCTGATATCGAAAAGCAATTTTTGGTCGATCTCGACAATAAGAAATTTGCAGATTTCCTAGACGAGAAGCTGACGATTTCGTGACTTTTTTCTGTATTTGACTGAGATTCATTAAAACTGTTGACAAAATTGCAATGTTGTCGTTTTGGATTCTAGCTCTAGCATTAACGGTTTCTTCCTTCGAGTTAATAGATTACCAAGAATGTACCTGTAACTACATTTATCCCCAAGTGATGGTGGGAATTATGCACAAAAACATTTGCTATTACATCGTCGAAAACAACAACTATCCTCTGCCTAAA
Organism: Corbicula japonica; assembly: GCA_038501625.1. Taxonomy (NCBI): domain Eukaryota; kingdom Metazoa; phylum Mollusca; class Bivalvia; order Venerida; family Cyrenidae; genus Corbicula; species Corbicula japonica. The sequence continues at coordinate 29,374 of JAZAYU010000419.1, read as the reverse complement.
TTTACCTGGGATGAAAATCCATTGCCTGTCGACAGTAAAGAGTTCCTAGATGTCTTCCACGAGCTGACGAGGCGATTCTACTTCAAGTTCCAGACGAATCTTTTGCAATTTCCATTCAGAGAGCGAACTAACAAACTAAAACATTTGATACGTCTACCATCCACAAATCTGACTAACGCAGGCTGTCTGGTTTACGACATTCAAAGAAATCTGGTTTACGATGAGTACAACAAATGTGTAGCGAGATCGCTGTTCTTTTGGGAATCAATTAACTATGAACTAAAAAGCCGAGAGGAAGTCAATTGGTTCGACAAGCAAGATAAAGCCCTTACTTCAACAACCTGCTTCAGAGTATTAACCGACACATCCTGTAGCCTGTTTGAAATCGACACTAAAGAAAAGTTTTATCTGTACATGCAGTACGCTAACAAGACTAGAAACATGTATATGGAAGCTTTACGAAATGCCAGAGATGAACTTGCAGACTCGCAAACGGAATATGATACATGGTCTGCACAGATCGGTCTTACAGACTTGCAAACGAAATATCATACGTGGTCTGCGCATATCATCTTTTTTGATCCAACAAAGGTTTCCTTAGGACGGGACGATTACATGATTCACGTTGCAACGTACACCAACTACTCGAAACCAGCGGGTTGTCACATCGCTGACCTAATCAGAGGAAAGATCTTTCAACAACCAAGTTGCGATGAAGCACACGATGTCTTGATGTATGACTATCACGATCGGCGTGTTTCGCAAGTGCCGCGATTGTGTAAGACTTCAAGTGATAAATGTACATAACTGTGTCAGCCTTCTACGAAGGTTGGGTGACCAAACTGCAAAAAAGTGCTCGTTTTTGCAAAGTAAAACAACATTTTTCTTAGGGCAGATTAACACGGGCTGTTATAGGGGACGTATGGTGGTTAAGGAAGAAGTTTTCGCTGGTAAAAAGAGGGGGGTACCTCCTAAAAGACCCCCCCCCCTATTTTCCTGGGGGTGTTTTTTAAGACTATAGACGATTAATCTAAAACTGTTTCTTTTTATTTTTCCATGAAATAAACATTAAACTACTATATACCTCTTGTTTTCTCATTTATTGTGACAAAATTACATTGACTGGCATAATCAATAAGGCATGTAACAGATCTTAAAGAGCATGGATGCGATTTAACGTTTAAACATGTCTAGATCTCGATCCTATTTTCACCACATAGACAAGTCTCAATCAAACTAAGAACATATTTCAACGATCTCTAAACGTTTCAAGTGGTTTTTTTCACAGATTAAAATTGGAGACTAGGTTTCGGTAAATTTCGATAAGAAATTCAGAAATTTTAAGGCGTTTTTGTCATGTTTCTACACCACAGTTTCCTTAGAAAACATTGTTAATATTTATTTTCAGCATACAGCGTTTTCTCATCTATTTTTTTACCAACAGAACAACTCAGACACATTGTTATATCAACATTTTATGACAATTTCCAACCGCCAAGTCGAGTCGCGTTGAGTGACAATCGTTTGTCGCACTGAAGTTTCCCAGTGAAAAATTTTTATACATAGAGATTTAACCTTTCGGTAATAAAACGTACTTAAAAACTTTTAGACATTTTTGTTGCTGTCTTTAAAAAGATTTCTGAAATTAATTCTGTAAAATTCTTTAATTTTAAGTCACAAATACGTCAAATTATAAAAAAATATAGAAAATAATATCATTGTTTGTTAGTATTGTGTATTTACTGATTTAAGATATGCAAAGTAACAGCTTAATTAGCATTAAAGAAGCGAAATATATTTATTATGCCGACTTGTCTTTAAATGGTTTGAAAATTATTGTTTGGTGTAATAATTTTATTTTTCAAAATCATGTTTTTCATAACTAGTGATGAAATTATTTGGCGCAAATTGCAATAAACAGAATATTTACTAGAGCTTTCTCATATATACACCGAGTTCTGTCGAGAAAATTATTAATATCGTTACACAGACGATTCTCCGTTGCGCAAAACTCCCTTAAATCCTGTCCCCCGTTGCCGTTTTTCTATTTCGGCCTCAACCCTAAAATTATTTCGGAACTTTAAAAGTGTTTGTGTTATTACAACCTAAGACCTTTGTAAGAATTAACCACTACGTTACAGCTCGCGACGTGCACGCTCTGGATTGTCGAGCGAGAATGTCAAATGTAGGTCATTGCATTGGAGTCCCGAGTTTCAAGAACCAATCATAAGGTTTCTCTATCTTAACTATCCTTAGTAGGTCAATCCTATTTTGTGGTATAAAGGCCTCTGCATTTTTTTCACCATTATTTCAGCCATGGACATTGAAAGGAGAATAAGAAGATTGAATATTCACTTGGCTAGGGCGGCACAAGTGTCCATGTTAATAAAACAGGAGATTGATATGCTGAAGAAAGAAAGGAAGGATGCGGCCACCCAGACGGGTGAACCGCCGAAGGCGGTGGCAGTCCCAGCTACAGAAAGCTGGGACGAAGACAATGAACCCCCCTTCCGTATAAACACAAGGAAGGCAAAGGCCAGCAGCAGTACCTGGTGTCCGGTGTGCATGGGACGCTGTGGCCACCACTGGCCACAGTAACTTCCTCCCAACAGAAACGGCCCTTTTCAGAGCCACACCATTTGTCTCGAAAAAAAAGAACCTTCCATCAATTTGTCTCAAGATCTGTCTTCCGGTTAGAGTACATTGTCTAGGTTTATTCACATGATAAACTAAAATCTACTTTGCACGTTTAAACAAACACAACTGTTTTATTGTTTTTCATTTAACTACAGCAGAAACTAGGAGTTATATAAAAAAAAATTAACAATGACATTTCCCCAAGCTCTATTTAAAATTCAAACAAAGGGCAGAGAGTGAACACATTTAATATTTAGTTTTATAGAAACAAGGACTAATAATTTAGTTATTCTTATTTTTATCATGCAATTTAACACAATGGAATAACTTTTTCAAGTAAGATATATTTAATTTTATTTTTAAGAAGACATTTTCCCATACTCTGTTTAAAATTTAAACAAAGGGCAGAGGGTGAACATATTTAATATTAAGTTTTATTTTGTACGCAAAAAAAGACAATTTGAAAATGACACATTCATTCGAAAGATGTGTGGTGGTCCTTAAAAGGACCTTTTTTGTTGTGAATTCTCCCTTCAACGTTTTGTTTTCTTTATGTTGAAATTAGGTTTGCTAAACAAACCCTGCCCCTCGCATTTTCTCTTCTCGGTCCCGCTCTCCTTTGGTATAGACTTTTCCGTCCCTTTTGATTTCTCCGTCCCTTTTGATTTCTGTGTCTCTTTTGAATTGGTTCTTGGTGGAGATGTTTCCTGGTGCTGACTAGTCCTTTCTGGCTTATTGTATTCAAGTTCCATAGGGATGACTAGTTTTTCTTTCGAATAATGTTGTTTCATTATTGTGAAATCTAGTTTTTGGAGATTAAAATTTATCATCCCCAACTCGTTTCCAATTTTTAGAATACCCTGGTTCAATTGTCGCATTTCTTGCAAAATTAACAGCTGAACTTGATCTGACTGCTGTTGGTGCTGCTGCTGTTGTTGTTGTAACTGCGGCAGGAAGTGTTGTTGCTGCTGCTGTTGCTGCTCTGGTCCCTTGCTACCAATATATGATGATGGTGATGTGGTATATGTATCATCGAAGTTCACCAGTCCCGAATCTTGCAGAGATGCTGATAATAAATCAAACTGAGACATTTTTGCCCGCTGGATGTAGGATACATATTAGACTACTTTATTTCAGTCAGTTTTATACCAGTGGAATAGGATTGACCTACGTTTTGTAGTTCTCTCTTGCGCTCGCGCGTTAACAAAATTTTCAACGTATTGAAATTAGGTCAATCCGATTTTCCACTATAAATACTGAAGTTCGCTGCATTGACATTTCTTATGCCAGAAGTTTTCATACAGACGACATTATGGAGCGAATGGTTGAAATCATCCAAAAAGTACGTCGCATGCACGTGGAAAGTGGGAAATACTTGCGTGAGCTAGACGATTTGACTTTAAAAGAACGAGAAATGTACCTGGAAGAACGCAAAAGGCTTTTAAAGTGCCAGGCAGATCTAACACGGGCAAAGCAGGAGAGAGAAGTAGAGCTTCAAACGTTGAGAGACAGATTGAGGGAGACCAATGAAGAGATCGTTTTGCTGGATCGTGAAAAAGAAAGATTGGAGAAGGAAAATAAGGATGCAAATGAGGCGAAAAAACGATACCAGTACCTTGGAATAAGGGTGTACAAGATCAACCGAGTTCGACCGATTGTAAAAAAAATCAACTAACAGATCCTGCAAACAAAACAAAACGGTCCTTTTTAGGACCAACCATTTCTTTCGAAATGAAAATCATTTCTCATTATTGTCACTGAAAAGACCCATTTCATCTCTAATAACGTGTTTTTTTTCTAGCCACTTCTTCTGTTTGCTACAAAAATCCAGAAATATGTATTGCTATGTTGTTTATTGTCTGTAAAATAACATTGAGAGTCAAATCTATTCTTGTTTTATAATTCCAATAAAAGTTTGACCTTTTCGTCGTAGTACATGCTACTCTGAATAAACTTGTACGTTGAAAAGTGTGTTTTCTTCACAAAGTTTTAAGTCAGTTTGTTATAAAATATTTTTGTACGAGTGTAAAAAATACTTAGCATGTATAACAATAACTCTAGACTACAAGTGCTAAAAAGTGGATTAGTTTTAATCACTCTTTATTTTTTTGGTAAAAATTTGCCTAAAACCTAGTCTCCAATTTTCATATGTAAAAAAAATCATTTGAATCGTGAAACTTGTGTGAATTTACACCAACATCTTCTCAATTTGATTGAGATTTGTCTTATTGCTAAAAAATAGGATTAAGGTCTAGGCATAAGCAAACTGATCGAGGTCTAGGCATATTTTTTTTTCAGTTTCCGCGAGGCGCTCTGTCAGTTAGAAATTGTCATAAAATGTTGATAAAACAATGTTTCAGAGTTGATTTTATTGTTAATATAGCAGGGTAAATGAATAAATGCAATTAGTGTTCTTTTATTGGGTTATATTTTATAGAAACATGAACATAATGCCTAAAGTGGTCGGAATTTTAGGTCATATTTTGCCGCAAACCTTGACTGTATTTTTCTCTTTAAAATCAACAGAATAACTTGAAATAAACAGTGATTGTAGAATGTTTAAGAGCAATAACATAAGGTATTTATAAATGAAAAGAGACAAAGCATAAAAACTGTTTAACAAGTTTTAATTTACAATTTCATCAGTGAGATAATCAATATGTACATCAGAGGGTCCATATTACATACAGTCACTGTACAAAAATTCACATGAGTCTAGGAACAGATTGTTCATCTTCGGTCTCAAACTTGGGGTGTCAATGTTTTTAATTTTTACTAGCTTAGATGTCGATTCTATCTTCAAGATGTTTCTTTAGTTTACTGTCAATGTAATTGCGAGATAGTGCTAAAATCAACACGTTAACAAGCAGACTCATTGAACGTTTTATACATTTATTTTACACAACGTGCACCTTAAGGGTTTCGTTGTACTAAAGTATGCTCGTTCTGTTCATTTGTAACTATTTGAAAAATTCTCCACCGATCTTGACTCAGTGTATTTGGTCCCGTGTTTGGCATTCGATTCGCAAAGCAAATCACAGTCGGAATCTTTTCCAGAACCTTGCTAGTACTTTTGTATTTGCTTGACCAAACTCGTCCGTTTTTGATGTTTTCAATTATGCTGTAGTTGATGCGACCAGCTGTCTGTCTTGCAAAGTCAAACACAATAAAATCTTGATCTTGAATAACCATCGCAATATCCTGACTTCTACCAGTTTCCAGTTTGATTCCATTCAGATTAACAAACCATTCCGCGAGAAATGTCTTGCCGGTATTGCCAATAGTGTCGAAAAACCACCAAACTGCTCGTTTGTTGTCATATTCTTCAATCAGATTGACAGCATTTCTCTGCCACCATCGAAGTTCAGTCGCCATCGCAATTTCTCTCCTTCGTTCAAGCTCATATTCTTTTGTCTCTGCGTTAAAATATTCCTCAAAAACCTTTCTCTCAGATGTTGGAATTGTCGAAGGCACAGTATGAATCCAGTTAAGCTTGTAACATCCATTCACTTCTTTGGCATATTGATGGGCTTTCCAGCGCGTACATGCAAACGAAGGGTCGAAGCCTACTATAACTGATTGAACGTCGTCCCTTGTTACCAACTTGATATCATCTTTAAGACTGACTGATAATCGTATCTGATCAACTGGTCTCATTCCAAGTGTTTCGACAAAGTTTCTGAAATCATCGACAGTCTGTTTGTCCTTCATCTTAACGACGCAATGAGAATGTGAAATCATTGCTACTTCTCCGATGGGTCTGTTGTATATTGAAGTTGAGTTTAGTATCTCCCATTCGTTACCAACTGCAAAACTGTCTATCCTGTCTCGATGTTTTTGAAACGCCATACAAAGTCTATATTTGAAGTTTTTCTCTAAGCAGCGATGGCCTTGCTTAGTCTCTCGAAGATTGTTGTTTCTCCACGAACAGACGAAAGTTGAACCCTGTTTCGCAGAATTATTCTCAACACCACTTTCATGTTCCGTCGAATTCATCAATGATGTATGCCGAGCAGTTGCAAGATGCTTGGCTTTATTTTTATTGGTGTAGATTACTCCACACTCACAAGTTATAATTGCAAGTTTGTGTATAGTTGACATTGTTTGAAACAAATTCTATCCTCTCAGAGCAGTCTCAATTTTGGATCTAGTCGGAGATGATCACTGATCTAACTATTTTAACTGTTATCCTAGGTTTAAATATCTTCGTACGGATTGACCTTCATTCTTGTACAACTTGATTCCGATCGATTCAATGACAACGCATTGAGTTTGTGAAGCATCAATATTTATTCATTTATTTTATCCGTTTAAAAACAAAAAGAAGTAAAACATGTATTTTAACCCCCAATATGATCAGGTTCTGTGTATATTGAACTAAAATGTATGAATTGGAAAGTAAAAATGACTTGCAAAACAAACAAAATCACTTCATTAGGTCTGATTTGTTACTGTCGGCGATCTTTTTATCAGAAATTCAGAAATTTTAGGACGTGTTTGTCGTATTTCTACACCACAGTTCACTAAGAAAATTTATTTGTCAGTACTCAGCGTTTTTGCATTTATTTTTACAAACAGAACATCACAGAAACGTTTTAAGATGAATATTTTATGACAATTTTTAACTGCTCTGTCGGGTCGCTGAAACTAAAAAATGCCTAGGACTCCAATTTTTCGGCACATGCATACGTCTCGATCAAACCAACACTATGCTAGTGTAATGTGATACTAGTTCTACAACTGGTGTAAGTTTCAAATTATTCGGTTAATAATAGGCGATTCATCAGATGAAACTTAGAGGCTAGGTTTTCGGCAAATTTTGGTCCGAAACTTTGACAATTTTCGACGTTTTGTTCATGTTTCTACAACATATTTCATTCTAAACGCATCAACTGCATTTGTTTATGTGTACTACACGTTGTTCAACCAAAACAGCTCAGAAGCATTTAAATATCAAAATTTTGTGAAAATTGTTAGCTCCTCGGTCGCGTCTTGAAAACTGAAAATCAGGTCTCGGTTTTTTGAGTGATATTACAGCATATCGACAAAAGTTGTTGAAACTCAAATCATGCTTATGTAGCGCTATTTCAGAGCAACGAATTTGTAAAGTTTTATCAGTTTTTATACAGTAGAAAAAACGGCAGATGAAACTCCGATACCTATTTTACCAGTCTTACAAGGACTCGCGTTTGTGTATTTTCGCCTGTTTTCTATTTATTTCACATTACATGCATGCTGTAAAAGCAACAAACAGGTCTCTTCATTGACGTTTAATCCTTTTCTATTCATATGAACTAACAGAAATATGCTAGTTTGCGTTATTTTCAACAATATTGTTGTTTTTTCTGACTGCTGCTACAACGTAACTTTTAATACGACTGGCTTCTCATACAGCTTATTTTAGAAAGAATTCGTGAGGTCAAGTGCGTACGATTTAACGTTTTAGTGAAAGGGCAGATTTGGGGTTGTTTTTTAAGTGAAATTGAGGATTTATTGGAAGGTTTAAGCAAACAAATATGAGGAAATGCACTGGTAACTTGTTCTTTATATGTGATAATTTTATTAGACCGATTCGTTCGGTACATTGTGTGAAATGCGAGCTTTTTCTGTTAAGTGGCTAATAGACGTTTGTTATGGCGGCCATGTTGAAAAAGAAAAACAACAACTAGATTTTGCTATGTTCTGACTCTGTTCTCGGCCAGTTTGTGAAATTGTTGGTTGAAATAATTCGGAAAACACAGTCTTCTTATTACTAAGCCCGAATTTTGATTTTCTGTCGAGGTATTTTCGCAAAATTTCTGAAACCACTGCCATTCTGTAGATCCAATTTTTCTGTGTAGAAGGAATACCAGTATCGCATGTCTAGCCCCCAAAATCACTTGCCAGCATTTTTTAAAAAGATTTTTCTATTTTTTTGGAAGTTAAGTAACATTCTACAAACGTTTTGCTAGGATCAATCCCAGACTCAGGACTATCGTTAAAAAATATTGGGAGATCTGGATTTTTTTAAGAATGTGTTTTGCTTACTTTTAGATTTTCAACGACAACAGAATATTTTTTGGAGCTCAGCATCAAAATTGTTTCGACAGATCTGATTATCTTCACAATTGATTCTTTTTTTTTCAGGTTACTTGATGTTGTGAGATGTTTGGCTACTAAAAGGAGAGCTGATTGTGTTTGAAAACAAGCAAATGCTAAGGCTAGGTAAGTGCGCAATTGCTTATTAAATTTTAACCATTTTTTACAAATTGGAAATTCTAACAATAGCGATCGTGGAATCTTTGCACCTACAGATCGAGATCATAGTTACAAACAGGCTAGAAATTATCTCATAAGATGAGTTCTTTAAAAGTACTTCATGTGTATTTTAACAAAACAATGGTGAGCAAACGGTTTTATTTTCACTGACTAGATCATTTTCAAATGCCGAATTGACATGAATGTAGTGTGAAGCTTATGTGCTAGAATACTGGTAGTATGTTACAATGGCTGTGTTACTGATGCAAGCTAGCTAACATAGCAAGATGTTTTTATTTTTATAGACCCCCAATTAATTTTGTACACTAGAAAGACTTTAAAAACAAGAAAGTGAGAAATGCTAAAAGAAACTGACTAGTAGAACATTCTAAACACAGCTAAAGAGGACTGAGTATAACAAATAGAGCTTGTTTAATTTTAACTTGTTTCAAAATGCATCTTTTAGCTAGTTCCAAAAAGTTTGTTTATCAAGTATTTGTGTAATTGTTGTTGTTGTTTTTTCAGAGAAAAATTGAAAGCTTCCACTCTTGAATGTTTCAAAAAAATGATAACCACTATTCCTATGATGTACACAACTTTGACTGGGATCTAATTTCAGACAATCGGAATTTGTTGAAGGTAAGCTGTAGTTACGCAGACTGTAACAATATTTAAGATGTCTTTTTAAAGACAGCAACAAACATGTCTAAACGTTTTAAATACGTTTTATTAACTGAAAGGTTAAATCTCTATGTATATGTATAAAGCACATCATGCAAATGTCACGACAAGCGCTAGCTTAACAAAAAGCATAATACATGTTATCAACACATCTCCCCTTCTTTGAAAACAAATCTAACACAAAGATCTTGATGTTAACTTTCAAAAGATGGCATATAATTGACTATTAGTGTCCAACATTCAAACAATGAAAACAAGTGTTAATTTTGGAAAAGTAGAATGTTATAGCTAATTTAGTACATAAGCGTCTCTTTCATTCTGCAACTTATAATATCAACCAGTCATACAAGCATCAGAACACCAATAAACTGAAGATGAACGTGACTGTATATTCAATGTCCCGAGTTAAAATACGTACTTTAAAATGTCGTGATAAAAGATACTGGTAAGTAGCACAGACTCATGCTATGGTAAAGAGTGCATATCAATCGAATGAAAATAGGATGTACTTAGAGACCTTGTAGTTACATCTTTGTGAAAATATACTTCGATCGAGATTGTGATTTCATAAGAAAATATGTGATTCGAATTTAACAGACATTGGTCTTTGTGAGAAATGAGTGTAGTCTATGTGCTGATAACATGTATTATGCATGCACTCTTTGTCACTAGCATGCAATTAGATGATAAATTTCATCACTTAAACTTAAATGATTTTTCATTTTCAGCTGTGAAACTAAAAAGCTGAGAAGACGAGACAAAGTCGGAATTGTTATATTCTTTGGGAATGCGTATGAGATGTAACAACGATAATTTTGGTTTAAATGTTTAATGTTCAAGTTCTGACTAACAAGATGCATGTTCGTGTTGTTGCTAAAGATATGTAATCTTGTTATTTAATTTCAGTTTTAGTAGAGTAGCGATAGAAACACCTCTATATCCATGTCAGTTTTACTTTCAGGTGGAATAACTGTCGTGTCAAAACTATGCGTTTCTACATCATCCGGACATCCAACATCCGAATCTGGATCATCTTCACTTTCACTTTCTGTTGTATTTGACTTTAAGTCAACTATATAACAACTTTCATTATCAGCGCTATCAATCTTAAAACTGACTTTCTTTTTTAACTTTGACTGATGAATTTCACGATGCTCTTTTAACACTGATTTAACACTTTCATCAGGCTTAGTACCAAGTCTTCTAGTGTTCAAATACATTTCTGTCATGTACAGAAGTCCTTGCTGTCCAGTTCTTTTACCGTGTCTTTGTGATGGAGAACGGTTACTTTGTTCGTTGTCAGACCCATATCCAGAAAATTTGGCGTCTCTTTGTCTTGACCTTCCTCTAGGTGTATTTACCTACATGTCTAGATCTCATTGTTATCCTCTCAGAGAATGTGTTAGCTACTGGGTGTTAGTGACTATAAAGACAGAGAGATATAAACAATAAATGATAATATATGAATGTGAAGGCTCGTAAAAGCAGCCGAATGTTGCTGACACAGTGTGTTTTATGCAAAACTGTTCAATCCATGTTTCTAGGCTTTTAATCAGTACGAGCAAATTACACTTCATCAGCACACCTCTAAAAGTGATCTTTTTCTAAAATTCAAACAATTGATATTAAACATTGATTATTTTGTGCTATAAGCTACCTTTTATGATAATAAACCAATTTCAAACCAGCTTCAATGTCATTGTTTATTGTTGATAACTATATAGGTAAACTTGAGACATTCAATATTTGTGGATCACTAGCTGGGTCGATTCACCCAGGGTCGAGTAGGTAGGACCTTTACCGGCCAAAAATGAGTCGGCAAGACACCAGAGCCAACCTAGTATTGACTGATCATTTTAGCAAGATAAGCTAGACGTCTTACAAGTTACATGATTCTGATTGGCTGATTTAATAATACATTACATAATGGGGTATATAAACCCTTACACACAATAATCTGTCTCTTTCTGCCACAATTTTTTGGACTGACTGGTAAGAGCTACCTTGCTCTCAAAAAATTGTTCAAAGCAGATTGAGCTGTCCGAGGTTTCACTGAGAATTTCGGTCAATGACTGGTAACTGTTATCACTTTTGCTACTTTGAGCGGACTTGCGAATGCAGGTGCTGGAGTGGTAGCAAGTTATCATTTCATCGATCGACAATTGTCAGTTAAGCTTGCCCAAGCTTGTCCGATACATTTTGTGATCAAGTTTTGACCAAGTAGGACACGTCAGCTGAACGTTGCTGCTCTTTCCTAAAAAGAGAAATGCTCGTTCAGCGATGTTAGATGAGCGGTCGGGCACCCGTAATGTACATCGGACGATCGTCTCTGCTTTGCAAGGCTCGGCAATTCTGCTTCTGAACAAGAAGAAATGATTGTAGAGCTCTGTTATTTTGGAATGACAGCTTTTCTTCTAGAAGGTGTCTTCCACCACGACTGGACTGTGTTAGTTTCATAAGCTCAACGGTGCTGCTCTTACTTGCTAAGAGAATTGATCGTTGTGCTATGATATTGAACGAACACTGGAGTTCGATTCATGCATGTTAGGACTCGTCAGCTCGGCGATTCTGCTTTGTAAACCAAAGAAGTGGTCGATCGAGCGACGATAATGAGCAAACGGACCGTAATGTACCTCGGACGTTTGACTCTGCTTGGTAGGCTCAAAACACGATGCTGCTTCTAACTTTGTTAGAAGAATTGATCGTTGTTTTTGATGTCATTATGAAAGATAGTGCGCTGTCTTTCTGCATGACTGGACGTATCCCGGCCTAACTTTGTCGCTCGGCAAAGCTGCTCTCAATGAGAAGTGCTTGTTGTTCAGACAATATGAAACAGATCAGTAGGATTAATCAACTCTACAGTGCTGCTCTTCCTAGCGAAGAGAATTGACTGCCGAGTGATGATACTTGAGCAAACGGACCGTAATGTACCTCGGACGTTTGACTCTGCATTTAGGAGAAGCTACGACGTTACTGCTTCTTAGCTTGCTAGAAGAAATGTACGTTGAAGCTGTCTTATGTAAATGCTTTCGACCAGGTGGCCGATCGTGAAGCTTATTTGTTAATTGAATGTCTTAGTCTCGACAGGCTCTAGCTCGAGAAGAGTCTGAGAAGACAGAGAGATTCAGTTGCAAACAAGAAAAGTGATCAGTCACTAGATCGACAGCTTTTCACGTTCAGCCAAAATGCCGTGCTGAACGTGGGGAAAAATAAGAGATGTCTTGTTTTTCTCTAACGCAGCCAACAGTGTCTGATTAAGCTGTTGTCGGTCCCAAGCCCGATTGAATGCGGAGGGGAGAAAAACTAGCAAAATCATAAGTCTGAACATATTTGTAATTGTGATCAAAGAGAAGGATTATTCAGACATTAGTTCATTCTTGACTTTGTCATGTTCGTTTAAATTCACAAAAATGTCAGCCTTAAACAAACTCACAATCGTTACTTGTGAATGTGGTGCTAACTTTATGAAGAAAAACAGAACAAAATACTTGAAATCAGCTGGATACCAAGCATCGATGCCTTCCACAAAACATGATGTTGGTGCTGATTCAAAATCTAATAAACAAGGCTCAGTTTTCTACTGTTCGTGGAAGAACAACATAGCTAGAAAGACTAAACACGGAGATCGCTACTTCGAGAGAAACGTCAAGTATCAGATTTGTTCGGCTTTTAAAAAGCATTGTAAACGCATAGACAGTTTTGCAGTTGGAAACGAGTGGGAGATGATGAATGAATCAGCATACAGTCGACCGTTTGGAGCAGCTGCAATCAGTTCGCAGACTCGTTGTGTGATCAGGATGAAAGACAAACAGACTGTCGATGAATTCAGAAACTTTCTCCAAACTTTAGATGTCAAACAGGTCGACGAAGTTAAACTGTCAGTGAGTTTAAAAGACGACATGAAGTCTGTAACAAAAGATGACGTGCGAGCATTTGTTCAAGGTTTTCATACGACTTTGGCTAGTACACGTTGGAAGGCTCATCATTACGCCAGAGAAGTTAGTGGGTTATACAAACTGGACTGGAGTGACATAGTACCATCTCAGATTCCAACATCAGAACGAAGAGTGTTTGAACAAATTTTCAACAAAGAGAACAAGCAGAATCAACTTGAATACAGATACGAAATCGCAATGTCGACCAAACTGCGTTGGTGGCAAAAAACTGCTGTCGAACTTATCGAACGTTACGACGACAGTAGGACAGTTTGGTGGTTTTTTGACAGTGAAGGGAATACTGGCAAGTCTTTTCTTGGTGAGTGGTTCGTGAATTTAGATGGAATCAAACTGGAGAACGGTCGCAGCCAAGACATAGCAATGGTTATCCAAGATCAAAAATATGTCGTGTTTGACTTTTCCAGACAAACAGTCGGTCACATCAATTACAGTATCATCGAAAACTTGAAAAACGGCCGGGTGTTCTCAAGCAAATATCACAGTACTAGCAAGGTTTTGGAGAAAATTCCGACTGTGATTTGCTTTGCGAATCGCAAGCCAAACACGGGACCAAACACACTGAGTCAAGATCGATGGAGAATTTTTGAGATAATTTCAAATGATCATGGTGGACATACTCTGGTTAGAAGAGCTCCTTGATTGCATATAATAAAAATGTTTAAACTGTAGTATGTTTGTTTGTTTGTTTCTTTACTTGTTCTAAAAAATGTCTTGTCAGCGATGTATGATTGGTCTCTAGTTTCCCGCCACTCTCTGAGTATTTGAGGCGACACATGATTGAAACAGTTCATTCTCTGTTTAGCTCTTGAAGAAAGTAGACTTACAACTTGCACTAACTTGCACTAACAGATATGGGAAACTCCACGAACAAAATCAACAACAACTGGGCTGTTGCTGAAATTGAGAAAAGGCAGACGGAACAGTGTCTAAGACAATTCTGTGCTCGTCGAGGGTATGTCTGGAGTAGACCAAGACAATCGGGCAATAATCTCAACAACTGCCAACATGTTGGAAAAGGAGTGCTGAGATTGACAGTGAAAAATGATCTTGGAGAAAGACCTAAATCAACACTGGCGAAAGTTAACAACGTGGACAAACCTAAATGGAAGCCAAAGATGAAGAACATGTATCCTGACTTGACTGAATTTTACTAGGTATGTGAACATGATTTTGTGAACTAACATTGACAATTGTTCAGCTTATTCCAGACTAGTGTAGGCTAGTCCGCCTGTAGGCTAGTCCGCCTACAGGGGTATAAAAGTCTGTTCTAGGTGTACTTGTGTCATTTCGCATCTGGCATTCGAACTTACTAGTAATAGCAGCTCCACACCAATTTCATCAACAATATCTGATCTACTATTCTTATATCAGCAAAGTAGGTAACACTTTAAGTAAATGTTTCTTCAGATCGATTGATCGAGAATGTAAATTGAAGTTTTCGCTTCGAGTCGTACGATGAAACTGCTTCTAAACAAAATATTTCTTTTGTTTTTCAGAACCATGTCGGATCGTTACGTCTGCCTCAGTGAAGACTGGGATAACGAGATACAGACAGTGACAAGGTTGAACATGAATGTAAGCTGGGGGAGGAAAGTCTTTGCCTCAGATGTTTACTGCTGTTTGACAGAAGACTGGGACTCAGAAATTGATGAACTTCAACCTTCTGATGTATATAAACTAACATTTTCATCCTGGGCGCTCCAAGTGGAGTACGAGGAGAGGCAGATGTAACAAAATATGATGAACAAAATAAATTTTGATTGAAACTTTATCACGTCTTTGTGTTATTGATATTATTTTCTTATACCTTATGAGTTAGTAAAAGTTGAATCTGTTCGAACATGTCGAACTACAACTGAAAATCCCAGACAGTTTAGGCTTTTCACTTTCATTCAGTTAATGATTAACATAAATCAAATTAAACTTTTAAACTTATCTGATGATTCCCAAATCTAAAATATCGCACTACTAAATGTGCGTTTGTATAGCAATGAATTCCAATAGGAAGTCAGGTGGCGCCGATTTGGACATTTTCTTTTTAGAACTGTCGTTCAGTGTATGCTAGGTCGGTCTAGATCTCTATCGTGAACCACAAATCTAGAGAATCAAGCCGTGATTTCTGTTTGGTAGACTTATAATAAAAAGGTAACACCTTTGAATATAAATCTGATTGTTCTTTTTGATTTCCACTCATTTGTCAACGGAATGGCAAGCAACTCACACACGAACTCTATTCGTTCTCTAAGTGGAGAAACTGGTATGAAAGATCTTGAAACTTTCAGGACAATCAAAGCTAAGTGTAGATGTGGATCCATCGTAAATCCAAGTGGATGGCAATATCACTGCAAGAGTCGTAAACACCAAACTTGGGTGAAATCGACAACCTCGCATCTTGAGAATGAAGCTTTCGAACAGTTTATGACTCAAAAAACGAATGATATTGAAAATCTGTACATGATCAAGAAAACTGTTACTACTCGTGATAACCGTTTTACTGATTCAAACAGCACCGAAGGGATCGATGATCTGTGCGAAGAATCAGTCGGAAAATTATTCATCTGTCGTTGGAAAAGACAAGAGGTGAAACAAAAGATCGTAAAAGTTCTCAGAGTCAACAAACAACACGTGAGGTCTTTCTGTGTCGGGATCTCGTTGTCTGATATGCCATTTCGCTGCCACGGAATAATTAAGACCAGAAATCAAATGTCTGTTGATGAATTTAGACAAAAATGTTCAACCTGGGACTTGCCAGAAAGTTGTCAAGTTCGTATTTCAAAGTCGCCGAAGGAGGAAATCAGAGACATCACGAGCATGGACCTACGGGCTTCCATTTACGGATTCGGTTATAGTTTCGCAACGATGGACTTTCGAGCTTATCAGTACGCCAAAAGACATTCGTCGGTCATGAAAAACAAGAAATTCTATAATCGTGTCAAGACCTATCTGAAGAGCTCTACGTTCCAACAGAAAAGCCAAGAGAAGACTTCGGGCGTTCTCGATGTGACTTCGAATCCTTTGACATTACCAGTGCATCCTAAGAGAGAACAGTCCACGCAAACTCAGCCTGATGACAGATTGTGGGATTTTATCATTAGTCAGGAAACAACTGACGAAAAACTCAGACTTGTGCGAAAGATTTTTGACTCTATTGATTATTAATAAAAAAAACATTCAAAACCATGGCTCATGTCTTGATCTTCTTTTAGTCTCGTAAAAGTTTTCTACCCCAAATCCCAAATATTGCCCTACTATATGTGCGTTTGTATAGCAATGAATTCCAATAGAAATGTCAGGTGGGTTAAGTCTGGAACGAAAATACAAATTGACAATCTGATAAGCCGTGTATACTTATCCAACTCTTACGATGACCAACGAACTCCAGCAATGTGAAAGGAGTTCTTTGAAAGAGATAGTACGGCACTTGGATACGTAGCCAATGTCATTACTCTCTCTCTTTCTATAAACCTTTTTTATCTGTCACTAGAAAAAAAAGTGAATCAGTTGGAAACACAATCATAAAACCAAGATAGTTTGCTCGTTTCAATCTTTATTTACATAACTATGCATATAGTTTCACATCTTGTGTGTAAGAAAAGAAAAGTTAAAAGTCAAAATACTGTTTAGCTCGTTCGATGATTTCAATAGTTCTCTTCTTTTGAAGGCAGGAAAACGTTTCATCGATCCTAGGATCAACAATATCTTATTAGAAGGTTGATCATTTATTAGCTGAACAAACTGTTTATGCCAGTTCTGCATAATACTTGAAGGCTTTCTCGAAGAGAGAGCGATTGTGTCTAGCGATCGTATTTGCTATTGGTAGATTATAGTCTATTTTGTTGTTGCTGGAAGCATATTTCGCAGCTCGATACACAGTCGAAGTATCCGATAAAGGGAATCCTCTGACCATTGCTAACTTGTCCCGATTAGTGATCCTTCTAAGCGATACTCTAACGTTCCTGCATCGCTTTAAGCTATAGGGTTGACGTATCCGCATTGATTTAAGCAACTCTTTAAAGGCTCTGAAACCCATCTTTTCTTTCGTTTTGAAAATAGCTTGACAGCGAGGCTTATGATCGAATTCATTGCCAATCGCAAATCCTGTTATCTCAGACTGTTGTCTCCAGATCTTCTTGCACAGCGGATACTTCATAAATCGTTTCCACAAGCAGGAAAACAGGAAGCCTTTTGTTTCTTCTTTTAATTTTGCTTTGTCTAGTTTTGTCTTTTGCTGTTTTAGTTTCTTTGATTCTACCCGTGAAGGATCTTCCCACCGAATATGCCTTCTCGACTTGTAATGCCTAGCTTTGTTCTTCAACGATAATTGTTTTCCACAGTCACAAATTATTTTCTTGTTAGGGTTAGACCTGGTCATGGTTGAAATTAGAATCAATTTTGAAAGAAAAGTCTTTGTGTGCTCTAATATATGAGATTCAGTTGTAAAACAATTAAAATGATTATACAATCGTTTCTCTGTTCTTGCTTGTAAAATGAACATCGTGAAACTATTCTCTCTTGGAACCAGCGAAACTATCCTTTGGCTCCGGCTTCGGAGACGGAGAGGAGACGAGATTTCTCATGTCATTGGTAGCAATTTTCTGATCAGTCAAAGTTCTCTTTCATTCATCTGTTCTCACTTGGAATAAACGAAACAATCCTTCGGATCCGGAGACAGCGCTAAGAATAGAGAAGCTTATTATGCTTTGAAGCTGATCGTTGATCGACAAGTCGGAGACAAAAGAAATCAGTTTCACAAAATAAAAAAAAAGATCAGAAAGAAGAGTTGATCGACATATCAAAACTGAGATTCTCCGACGGAGACAAAAGAAATCAGTTTCAGAAAATCAGAAAGATTAAATGAACGGCATATCAAAACTGCGATTCTCCAAGAAGCTGCGAAGACGGAGACAAAAGAAATCAGTTTTACCAATTCAGAAAGATCAGACAAACGAGTTGATCAACACATCAAAACTGAGATTCTCTGGAGAAGCTGCGAAGACGGGGATAAAAGAAATCAGTTTCATAAAATCAGAAAGATCATAAAGAATAGTTGATCGACATATCAAAGCTGAGATGCTCCGGCTGCGAAGACAGTTTTACAAATTCAGACAGATCAGAAAGAAGAGTTGATCAACACATCAAAACTGAGATTCTCTGGAGAAGCTGCGAAGACGAAGACAAACGAAATCAGATTCACAAAATCAGAAAGATCATAAAGAATAGTTGATCGACATATCAAAGCTGAGATGCTCCGGCTGCGAAGACAGTTTTACAAATTCAGACAGATCAGAAAGAAGAGTTGATCAACACATCAAAACTGAGATTCTCTGGAGAAGCTGCGAAGACGAAGACAAACGAAATCAGATTCACAAAATCAGAAAGATCATAAAGAATAGTTGATCGACATATCAAAGCTGAGATGCTCCGGCTCCGGCTGCGAAGACAGTTTTACAAATTCAGACAGATCAGAAAGATGAGTTGATCGACGCATCAAAACTGAGATTCTCCAGAGAAGCTGCGAAGACGAAGACAAACGAAATCAGATTCACAAAATCAGAAAGATCATAAAGAAGAGTTGATCGACATATCAAAGCTGAGATGCTCCGGCTCCGGCTGCGAAGACAGTTTTACAAATTCAGTAAAGATCAGAAAAAAAGTTGATCGACACAACAAAACTAAGCTGCTTCGGCTCCGGCTGCGAAGAAGGAGACAAAAAAATCACAATATCAGTTTCACAATATCGGAAAGATCAGAAAGAACGACATATCTAAACTGAGATGATCGTTGATCGACACATCAAACATTTTTTGTCGATCTCATTGAGGAAGCTGTTTATGAGGAACATCAATTCCTCGATACGCATCAATAGGACTTTTTCTTAAATATTAAAAAATGTGTCAGCTCAATTTTTAGTTACCAATTGGGATGGACAATGTGAAATCACAACTAACAAGCAATAACGTTGCAACAAAATTTATTTTTTCTTGTTGTGTTAACCAAACAAGTAAATAGCTACTCAGTCATCTCGACCAACAAATAGAGTTATTACAATCTGACAGTTCGATTTCTTAATTCTCTGACACAGGTTGATCTCGTTACTCTGCCTATTTGTTTCCTCCTTCTCCTTCGTTGCTTCTTGGTCAGTTGACGAAACACATCTTGGTAAGTTTCGGCCGAACGTTCTATTTGGACTACCAAGGCATCAATCGTTGGGTCTTCTATGCTGAGGCTTATCGACAATCCCAGATAGTCAAAGTTGTTGGCTGAAGTTATAAGAAATATCACATTATTAGCAGAGTTCCAAAGAAAGACATGAAGTCAATGACATTTCAACAATCGAATCGACTTTCATTGCAATACGTTAAAAGTTTCACTATTTCTCTTTGACCTACCTAAGAACGGCATTGTAACCCCAGTTTCTGAGTTGTAGATTTGTGATTCAAGTCGTTCGACCAGCATGTTGGTATGATTCTAAGAGCAGCGAAATTTTGTGACTGTTCTGGTCTGTGTCTAAAGTCAGAATGACGATCTCTCTAGGAAAGACACTGCTTTCGCGCCAAAACTTTGAGTAGCCAATCAAATTGTTTCTCAAAATGCGACAGATGGAGAATTAAGAAGAGTTGGTCATTCGCAGTTTAGCTGTTGAAGAAGTAACATCAAATTTTCTGAGCTCTCTGAATTAATCATGTCTTCAAGGATAGTTAGCTTCAGTCGATCGTCAAATCAAGACATCGATGTCATCGACGTACTAGAAGAAGTGGAAGATCTTCCTGACATCATACCACCAGCATCGCCATCTCATTCTGGTGAACCATCGCAAACCTTCACTAATGTCAGACCATCGGTTTCGAAAACTAATCGTCGATCGAAGCCTTACAGTCGTCCTTCGAAGAATGCTTCTTCAACGTCAGCTAACACCAGTTCTACGAAGACAATCGACAGAAACTTTGACTGTGTGTTACTGCAACGGAACTTGAACATTTTGAAATCTCAATACTCTGAAAAAGCTATGATGTCAGCCAGCTATAAGAGTTTGTCGTTGGATACAACATTCGGTGAAATTATTGACCATTTGGAAAAGGCTGCTACGTTGCATCGTCGGGCAATGGACAAACTCGCCTCTCTGCAACGGGCTGAAGAGATCAAGAAAGCTAAAGAAAATGAAAATCGGTTTCGAAGAGAAATGGAACGACAAAAGGAAGAGCTCGAAACTTGTGTCATTTGTTACTCCGAGAAGAAGAACGTGGTGTTGGTACCATGTGGACACTGCTTTTGTAACTCGTGTGCTATACGAATGGGAGAACGTTGCGGATTTTGTAGAGTAGATGTTCATGACATTGTTGCGATGAAATTTACGAACTAGTTTTCTTGTATATTAAATATGTTTGAAATTGTAAATGTGTTTTGTCATATTATAGCAAATCTATCGTTCCCTATCTTACATCAACTTCCAAACATGTGCTTCTTGCAGGTCCTAAGAACTTTGCAAACTTTTTTTCTCTCTGATCGTCCATCGACGAGAGAAGCAGTTAGAAAGTCTAAAGTCTTACGAGACTTTCTGGAGAGTGGAAATCGAGTCTACGTACCGACAACTGTAAGAGAACCGCAGACTCAGATTATCACAACAGTTTGATTTGTAAACAGATTTTGCATCGGCATCTGCCAACATGGCTTTGCTGTGATGTTATAGAAATAAATGCGGAATTCTGAATTAATGTGTTTGGTTTGGTTTTCACATCGTGAACGTTTGACGAATTCCAACAGAAACATAATTACTATCATCCGATTGAACATGTTTTATCAGATACCGACAACAGTCAAAGCTGTTTCGAATATTTTTCACTTTCATAACAGTGCAGCATTGTAGACTTTATGTGCTATCCTGAAAGTACAGTTTGACTGATAATGAAAGTAATCTATTTCAAATACACATATTTAAATCCACTCACAGATAAGTTTTCTCATTCTATCAACAATTTTCAAACAAAGAAGTTATGAAGCGAAAGAGAGAGACAATAACGTTATGGGATGCAGCTCAAGTTCATAAGCACAAAACGTTCAAGACATGGATCGACAACATCAGACGATGCGAATATCGAATCGATGACCATCCGTGCGAACGATATTCAACGAGCGATATAGAGATCACTAAAATTCAGAAGCTTGATTCTGCTCCCGCGAAAGTGATGACTTCTTTTTCAGTCGGACTTCGACCTACGAAGCACCAGAAGCGAATCTTTAACGAGATGATCAGAGTCAACAATCACTGTTACAACTGGTGCAACTTCCTAGTGAAGGAGAAAGGAATGAAACCAGATGCATTTTCACTGATGAAAATTGTAGCCAAGACAAACTCTGAAAGTGTTCCTGCTGAATATCGAATGAACGTGAACGACGATTGGTATTTCGAAAACAAGATGAGCAACATCAAACAGACTTCGTGTAAGAACTATTGCGCGATGCACAAGGCTACACGCAACCGTATGAAGAGGAAAAACGTGGAGCTCAGAGACAAATCAATGTCAACTCTCGAAGGAAGTTTTCAAATTCAGAAACAATACATACGACTTCTTAATGAGAGAGACAGTGACGATGCAGCATTTCTGAAGAATCACATTGCAATTATGTCAAGGAACTTCTTGTTTCTGGAACAAAGAACTCCGAAGAATGAAAAGTTCATCAAACTGTCGAAGAAAGTTGATCGCCTTCCACCCTTTGATCACGATGTGAGAATCACAAAAAGAGCAAATGGAAAGTTCGTCTTACAGATTCCTTGTGATTCAAAGTACACGAGACGACAATCTACTTCAAAAGATGCGATGTGTGGAGTCGATCCTGGTGGTAGAACATTCGCAACAGTGTATGATCCAACTGAATGTATTGCTTATCAAGTTGGTACTGTTGAGGACAAACAACGTGTGATAAGGAAGCTTCATGACAAGATTGACAAGACTCAATCACATCTGCAGAGAGCGATCGAGAAAAATCAAGAAAAGGCTAAACAAGACAGGACGACACAACTTAAGAAGCTACATTTGAAACTAAGGACTTTTGTTGACGACATCCACCTGAAACTATCTTCATATCTTGTGAAAAACTATAATTACGTGGCTCTGGGGAAGATTGGAGTTTCTTCAATAGTTCGAAAGGATCGGCCGAAGCATCTAGCTAAACGTGCAAATCGGGATCTACTCTGTTGGAGTCATTACAGATTTCGACAAAGGTTGATTCATCGAACGAATGGAACTTCTTGTAATATTGTTATACAGGACGAAGCCTACACTTCAAAAACATGTGGTGTTTGTGGAACTAAAAACAGTCAATTGGGATCAAGTGAAACCTTTAGGTGTGCAAAGTGTACATTCGAGACTCACAGGGACGTCAACGGAGCTAGAAACATACTTCTGAAGTCACTAAAACAATTTCCTTTCGAATAAACGTTCATCATCTAGTGGGGGGTCGATTCAAACCCGAATCGAGTAGGAATTTCCTTAATCGATGAAATAGAGTCAAGTCTTCCTTTGTCGTCCACGAAGGTGAGGAAGATAATAAAATAGTTATCATACTTTTTACCGGACTGAATTCGTTTCCTGATGTCTTCGCAAGTTTCATCAAAACTAAGCTCCATTTTGACCGCGATATCAGCACGCCCTTGGTATAATTTGCGAAAAAAAGCTTTCAAATAGACGGCATCGACATCGCATCTCCGACCTATGTATGGATTTTCAATAATTGTTGTCTTTGCTTTACTGGGATCTCTGGCACTGCCGTATGGATAGATGGGACAAGTTTGTGAGTAAATCATCACCAACGCATTGTTTCCAGTCAGTACCGACATATTCGGAGCTTGTTTGGCAATCGTGTACTGAAGATGAAAAATCGGTGTTTACAAGACGTTCTCGAAAAGGATTGTGTGTCTTTGACTGATTTCCAGTGATATTACAGTCGAAGAACCAGCTCAAATGCAAGAACGCCTTTATCTGCCGTACTCTGTCTTAAATAGTTTTTTTTCAAAAATTGTCTATTTTTGTTAAGAAAGAAATTAAAACAGAAAGCTTGGACTACAAAGTTGCAAAATAGAATATGATATTTGGCTAGAAAGCAAAAAGTTAAAAGCAAAAGAAAATCAGAAATCATTTCATTGAATCTATTGAAAACATAGTAGTATACAAATATACAACTAACAAGATACAATTTCTCAAATCTCTTGTCTCTTCCTAACACAAGTCTAGTCTGACAGAAATGACCTCACAGTTTGTCCAATCCATTTTCTACACAGCGGACACAAGTTTCTTTCTCGTTGACTTTCCGTCACACATCCAGCGCAAAACGTATGTCCACAAGGCACTAGCGTAGTAGTCTTCTCGTTGACAGTACAGATAAGACATGTCATTAGATCTTGCCTTGCCCTGATCGTAGCATCTCTGACAGCTTCTTCTAGCTCAATCTCAAACTCCGCTCGTTGCTTCTGCTCTTGGAGTTTCAAATCAAGTTCGTGTTCTTCTATCAACAGTTTGTTGATCGACTCGAAACACTGTTTTTCGAAACGTCGACTTTGCTCAATGGTCTGAACAATTTCCTTATGCATATCATAATCTATCCTTCTCGGCTTACTCTCTCTGCGCAGCTCTGGCCTTCGAACTATGTAAGTTTTGGGCATATCTGGCCTACGAATAACGTAAGTTTTTCTCCTTTGTCTCCTACGATCGGCCAAATCGCTCATGTAACCGCTCATTCTGATTGTGTGTTTGTTTCAAGTAAAAAATGTGCGACTGCTCTCTTCGAGTGCTAGAATCAGAATGACTCCAAAGATCTTCTAATCTACGAAACTGGATAAACCAACCAATCGGATGACATGGTGGCGCTGCAAACAGGAGTATAAAATCTCGATACAGCTTCTTAGCGAACATAAAGATATTCAAACCATCATGGCTGAACATCAACACGTTTTTGATCACATGAAATACGGGACCTGCGAAGTTTGTCGAACTCCTACTTATCTAGAGTGCCGGGAATGCGCTTGCCTTCTGCGGGAGATGAATGAAGATCACAACTGTCCTGAGGAATGCACACTAGCCATAACGCCTGTGTTGTGTGACGAGTGCGAACACTTGTAAGTTTCGACGAACGATCGTTCATTTTTCGTCTTGAGTGTCAGATTCAGAGCGATTCGTTTGACGGTCGATCATTGCTGGGACATATCTCGTAACTAGCATGAACTTATTTGGATCAATGCGCTTCCTATCTATTTGCAGGAGAATACAGATTATTCGCCTGAGACGAAGAGCGGCTGGAGCGTAAGAAGAAAGAAGAACAAGCAAAGAAGTCATTTGATTCTTTGTATTTATTGTATCTGAATAAACAAAACGTTGAAACACACAATTGTTTATCGTTTCATTTCTCAGTTCAACCAAACTGATTTATTCCTCCACAATTTGCCGACTTGCCCCAGAAGTTATGTCTATAATTTCTAGGAAGACCAAATGCGCCTAGCTTGAAGTTGCTTCTTCCGACGATATCCCTGTTAGTCCCAATGATTTTTAGATAAGGACACTCCGTTGAAAACTTATCATGTTCCACCAGTGGATCGTCGTTCGTCTCCCAACTGTACAACTTTAGCCCGCATGAGAAGCAATAAACAACATCCGCGGTCCCCGAATAATAAAGTCCTGCTTTCGCCAACGAGAATTTGTCTGGTCGTAACTGCTTATTCCAAGTATCGAACGTTTTCAATCTCTGTTCGAAAAAGATCATGTTTTTGTTCTGACATGGAATACTATCAACAAGATCAGAGGTTTGATTTGACGAGTAAGACATGCTTATGATTTAGAATAACAATTTATTCAAGAAAACCATACTTATATACTAAAAAAGGGAAGATCAATTATTTGAGAGCTGTCAAATATCCTCAGAACAAATGTGACTGGTTAGCTTTTCCAACGAATGTTTTACCAACGAATGCACCAGCTGGTATGTTTGAATACGTTGGAAGTGGCGTTGACGACATTGGTCCGAAGTGAAATATTGATTGAGCGGTTGTCGTCGCAGCTGTAGTCGTAGCAAAGTTTGACCCTCCTGTCAATGCAGCACATGTCGCTGTTGACGTTGGAGTAGGATGATTATTCTGTCCCACACTGGTTGTTCCGAAGCCTCCGAATCCGCCAAATCGAAATCCAGTTGGTATTGTCGAAGTAGATGTCGATGTTGACGTTTGAGCTGGAAGATTATTCTGTCCCACACTGGTTGTTCCGAAGCCTCCTAGTCCGCCAAAACGGAATCCACTTGATGTAGCTGATTTTGATTTTCTGTCGATCTCATCAAAGTTTGGTCTGACAGCTCCGACAGAAGGCTCGGTGTAACCAACGATCTTTAAGTAAGAACAGTCCGGCGACCACTTTTCATGCTCGCTCCATGGCTCATTGCTAGCTTCCCAATCGTGTAGAACGATTCGACAATTAAAACAGTAAACCCTGTCAGACTTGCCGGTGTATACAAATCCAGCTTTTGCAAGATCGTGTTTGTAAGGTGTAAGCTGTTTTGGCCAGGTATCAAACGATTTCAAGCGATCCTCAAATAGCATATGGCTGCTTTTCCTCAAGGGTAAAGCGTCAGTCGTGTCCATCGAAGCAGTTAAAAGAGCGTTTGACATGTTGCCTGATTTTTAGAAAGTGATATTCTACTTAAATTGTTTCATCTTTAAATACTCAAAAAAAGTGAATCGACATTTTAAACTATATTTCTTTTTATTTGTTACCTATTTCGTTGCAAAAATGTGATTTTCTAAAGATTTCTTCGGTCTAACAGTTTAATTATTTAAGAAAATCTATTTTAAGTGAATCAAACACAAAACTTATTCATTCGACTCCAGTAGTTTTGTCAGACAGAATTTTAGATCATTCCTTGTCATGAAACGAAAGAGAGAGGTAATAACATTGTGGGATGCAGCTCAGGTGCATAAGCATAAAACGTTCAAGAAATGGATCGACAACATCAGACGATGCGAATATCAAATCGATGACTTTCCATGTGAGCGGCATGCAACAAGCGATGTTGAGTTTGCCAAGATTCAAAAGTTGGATCAATCTAGTAAAAAAGTGATGACTTCCTTCTCAGTAGGACTTCGACCAACTAAACATCAGAAACAAATACTGAACGCGATGATCAGAGTCAGCAATCATTGCTACAACTGGTGCAACTTCCTAGTGAAGGGAAAGGGTTTGAAACCAAACATGTACGACCTCCAGAAATTTGTAACAAAGACTAACGCTGATAGTGTACCTGCTGAATATCGAATGATTGTCAATGATGACTGGTATTTTGACAACAAGATGAGTACCATCAAACAGACTTCGTGTAAGAACTATTGCACGATGCACAAGGCGACAAGAAATCGAATGAAGAAGCAGAATGTAGAGCTTAAAGATAAATCGCTGTCAACTCTCGAAGGAAGTTTTCAAATTCCACACAAATTCATAAGACTCCTTACTGAGAGAGATACTGACGATGTCGAAATTCGAAAAAAGCACATCGCAATTATACCTGATAATTTCTGGAGAACGAGGAAGGATAACATCAAAGAAAGATTTCTAAAACTCTCTAAAAATGTCGATCGACTTCCACCGATTGATCATGATGTGAGAATCACAAAAAGAGCAAATGGAAAGTTCGTTCTCCAAATTCCCTGCGATTCGAAGTACACAAGGCGACATTCAACTCCAAAGGATGCTATGTGTGGAGTCGATCCTGGTGGTAGAACATTCGCAACAGTGTATGATCCAACTGAATGTATTGCTTATCAAGTTGGTACTGTTGAGGACAAACAACGTGTGATAAGGAAGCTTCATGACAAGATTGACAAGACTCAATCACATCTGCAGAGAGCGATCGAGGAAAATCAAGAAAAGGCTAAACAAGACAGGACGGCACAACTTAAGAAGCTTCACCTAAAACTGAAAACATTTGTAGATGATATCCATCTCAAATTGTCCTCACATCTAGTGAAAAATTACAACTACGTGGCTCTCGGAAAAATTGGAGTGGCGTCCATCGTTCGAAAGGACAGACCAAACCATCTAGCTAAAAGAGCAAATCGAGATCTACTTTGCTGGAGTCATTACAGATTCCGACAAAGACTGTTATATAGAGCAAATGGAACTGCTTGTAACGTGGTAGTTCAAGACGAAGCATACACTTCAAAAACATGTGGTATTTGTGGAACGAAAAACAATAATCTGGGATCAAGTGAAACCTTTATTTGTGAGAATTGTACATTCGAAACACATCGAGATGTCAATGGTGCTAGGAACATACTTCTTAAATCACTCAAACAATTTCCTTTCGAATAAATGTTCATCGCCCAGTTAGGGTCGATTCAATCCTAACCGGGTAGGAATTTTCCTTAGCCGATAAAATAGAGTCATCACCGAGGCATCAATGGTAGAAGCCACGCACTGTTGATGTTCCGCATAATGTAGTCTCTTGAAATATGGAAAGACATAAGAAATCTCAGTCATATTCCTGTCATTTTACTTCTTGATTTTGAAGAAAAACCATGTCTAAGGAAGAGTTAGAAACTACCCCAAATTCCCATTCTCTAGAACAGGATTTTGAAAAAATGAATTTGGAAGATGGTTCGCAAAGTGATTTATCCCCATATCAACAACTTACTGAGAGTATCATCAAGTACAAACATTTGTTACAGGACAGTACTGTGGACGAAAATTATCTGATGATACTGTTTGACAATATCATGCGGTTTGCTGACGAAAATGATTTAAACCCAAACGACTATCCAATGCAGACCTGCCACACACTTATGGACTGTGGAGAGCGCAAAGAATATCAGCGTTTCAATTTTGCTCTGAAGATGCGCAACGACCGAGTGGTAAACACTGAAATGCTCTCGCCCTGGAAAACTTTGCCTTCAGTTCAAAACCTTATGGTAGATCTCAACCAACAAAATAACAGCTCTGCTTGCGGCATCATAGAAATGCAACGTTTAACAAATCGCCGATGGTTGTGTGAACAGATGGAAAAAGTGTTGTCGGACTCAGATGCATGTTTTGTCATATGGCCACCTCTCAGTATCAGTGATCATGAAAAATGGGTGAACCGATGTGTAAAACTGTAACCATGAGTTTGCATAGTAGGCAATAGTTTACTTATGTTTTGGGAACGACAATGACAGATGTTAATTGTTATTAAAATTTTCATTTATGAATTTCGCTGGTCTACTATGTTCTTGTTTCTCTTATTTGTAACCGGGCACTACAACATATCCAATTCATTCCGCTTCTGACAATCCAAGAGTGTATATCTAAAAATGTCTAATCAAACTCTAGTCAATCCCGAGCTCGAAGGATTCAAAGACTTAGCTTTACATTTGGGTTATCCAGACTCGTGGGAGGAACTAAGCGAAGACAGGCCAAGATGGAATTGGGAGGACTTGATGGAACGTTGGCTTCTGACATGCCATCACAGTCAAGAGACATCAATGTACTATTGCGAACTTTATCCCCTTCTCGCACAGTGGCCACTACTCTACTTGGATGTTGGAGAAGAAAACAATGTGTAGTTGTACAATAAGCTTTGATCATTAGTAAACAATGTGTAGTTGTACAATAAGCTTTGATCATTAGTGAAAATAGACAGAGATCTTCAGATGCATTTTATTTACTAAGCTATTGAATTGAATAAAAAATATGTAAAATGTTTAAGTTGATTTTCTGTTTTATTTTTCCTTTAATCTCGACAAAACCAATTAGGTCAGAACTGGAGACCCACTTAACAAGAAGACCGCCAGCTCGGTGACCAAATTGACCAACAGCCGATTTTACTTTGCTAAAAATAACAGAACAAATATAGTT
>JAZAYU010000418.1:328834-377221 GCA_038501625.1 Corbicula japonica | reverse complement strand
TGTTCAGACAAGTGTACATAAAGCGCTTAATGTAGGGAACATAACTTAAAAGCTATTAATCAGTCACTAATATAAAAGAATTCCACAGCCTTATATTGGTTAAAGAAATAAAGAAAATTCGCGGTCAATAAAATATCAAATGCAAACATTTATTTAAACCCATGAAAATAATGTGCGTTCCAAATCGCAACCAACCGATGTTTGTTTAAATTTCAGATTTCTATTTTCATTACCGAACATTGGTATTTACGTTGTTCGTATATCAAAGATCATTTTCACACCTGATAAAATTTACTATGAAGCTGATTAAAATGAACATAAAAGGAAACGTCAAAATTATAGTGTTCGTATATTCGAATCAAACCGAACCTGCAGTATTTTAATATCTGTCTTTTTATATGGCTTTTTAAGTTGGGTTTTGTTTCATCTATTTCATACCGAATGAATACGTTACCCTACATTCACATTACATTTAAAATTACAGTACATGATACGACACGGTGTTAATGATGTTAATTAGAAGAACTTGTATCTAAAAGACGTGGGTGAAGATTGAGAAAGTTTGGGAGGATAGAGGTAGAGTTTGTTAAGAAGGAGTGTGTAAGAAGGGAAGTAGTTTGTGGGGTTGGAGATAGAGTGTGTAAGAAGGGAAGTAGTTTGTGGGGTTGGAGGTAGAGTGTGTAAGAAGGGAAGTAGTTTGTGGGGTTGGAGGTAGAGTGTGTAAGAAGAGAAGTAGTTTGTGGGGTTGGAGGTAGAGTGTGTAAGAAGGGAAGTAGTTTGTGAGGTTGGAGGTAGAGTGTGTAAGAAGGGAAGTAGTTTGTGAGGTTGGAGGTAGAGTGTGTAAGAAGGGAAGTAGTTTGTGAGGTTGGAGGTAGAGTGTGTAAGAAGGGAAGTAGTTTGTGAGGTTGGAGGTAGAGTGTGTAAGAAGGTAAGTAGTTTGTGAGGTTGGAGGTAGAGTGTGTAAGAAGGGAAGTAGTTTGTGGGGTTGGAGGTAGAGTGTGTAAGAAGGGAAGTAGTTTGTGGGGATGGAGGTAGAGTGTGTAAGAAGGGAAGTAGTTTGTGAGGTTGGAGGTAGGGTGTGTAAGAAGGGAAGTAGTTTGTGAGGTTGGAGGTAGAGTGTGTAAGAAGCGATTTGTATGTGTGAGGTGGAAGGCATTCTGTGCGTCTGTGCGAGATGAGAGTGTGTGAGGAGGGAGTTAGAGTGTGTCAAAAGAGGAATATGAGTGAGAGGAGGTAGGCAGACTGCGAAAAAGGAGATTACTTTGTGTGGTGGATGGTGATAGGTAGAATGAGATGTACGGAGATGTAGGGGTCCTAGTGTGAGAGTTAGTGAGGGAGAGTATGTGCATGCGTAGGAAGTTTATGAGGAAAGAGGTAGTGTAAAAGGAATGAGATAGTGGTGTTTAATGAAAGAAATTAAGTGTGGGTGCACGGACGAAATGTGTGAAGTGAGAGGAAGAATGTGAAGAGGGAGGAAGAATGAGAAGAGGGAGGAAGAATGTGAAGTGGGAGGAAGAATGTGAAGTGGGAGGAAGAATGTGAAGAGGGAGGAAGAATGTGAAGTGGGAGGAAGAATATGAAGTGGGAGGAAGAATGTGAAGAGGGAAAAAGAATGTGAAGTGGGAGGAAGAATATGAAGTGGGAGGAAGAATGTGAAGAGAGAGGAAGAATGTGAAGAGAGAGGAAGAATATGAAGTGGGAGGAAGAATGTAAAGTGGGAGGAAGAATGTGAAGAGGGAGGAAGAATGTGAAGTGGGAGGAAGAATGTGAAGAAAGAGGTGTATGAGAAAGGTGCTACATTAAGGGTGTGAGGATGTGTCATAGGGTGAGAAAGAATTGCAGTCAGATCAGGACAAGAACCCGGGACCCCTCGCTTACAGGGCGACTGCTCTACAAAACAAAGCTTTCCGGGCCGCTTACACATCTTCTCCCCAGATAGTTACTAAATTCGTACCGCGACATTTTCCCCACCACAACTTTGAAATTCGTCCTCGAATTCCAGAGGCTACTATATATTAACAATTTCATGCGTCTGAGCCTTTACCATGTCATGTTGTCACGGTCCCCCGATGTGCGCAAAATGTCACAGAGAAGCCAGACCGGGACTAGAACCCGGGACCCCTCGCTGACAGGGCGAATACTCTCCCGACTGAGTTATTCGGGCCACTTCCACATCTTCTCCCCCTTAATTCGTACCGTGACATATAGAAGAAGTGTAATGTCAATGCATTTCAAGTAAATTGGCATTGTTACAGTAATCTTTTACATTGCCCAGAGGACCCAGTCATATATCCCTGATGCACTAGTTTGTTTGTTGTTGTTTTTTTCCTTTTTCAAGAAATTTGATTATTTACACGTACCTTTCTTCACACAGCGGTGTCATTTTGCGAGCGCTTGAAGAATAATTTACAACTAAAAGGCAGTTGACTTAAAGGCAACACTAAATTATGTAACCAGACAGCATTATCCATTGCATTAAGGTACTGTGCCTTTCGCCATTGCTTTGCCATAAACAAAAAAGAAAAATTTAAAAATCTCTCAAACGGCATAATGCAGTTGAATTAAACTTTGCATAAACCAATGTTATTAATATATGTTTTATTTACACATGCTAGAAAAAGTAAGAACAGAATAGAAAAATAGGATTGTTGTTTTGTGACACTTACTTTTTGTGATAAATTGCAAATTGAATTTTAGGGATTTGTTAGGTCTAACTATTTTTCTCTACTGTTTTAACTGTTTTAACATATGCAAAGTAATCACACCATTATAGCATTTCTTTGTGCAAAGTTTGATGGACGTGCAATGTGCCAATTGAGAGAGTTTTATATTTGTCTTTTTTTGTGTATGACAAAGCAATGGCGAAAGCTGCAATTACTTTAACACAATAATTTTTTTTCTATTTGTCTTCTTAATACACAAGTTTATGAGAAAATCGATTCATAACTCTGCATATTTGTGATTCATATGTGTGAATATAATGTTGTAAAAACTATACAAAAATCTACGAATTACGTTTTTTTTTCTTTTAACAATAAACTAGCTACATCGAATCAAAAATATCTGTGAAAGAAATTGTACACATAAGTTACCATGAAAATGAATAATGCCGACGATTTAAAACTCGGAGAAAAAAGAAATGATTGAATTAAATACATAATGTATCTGATTTCATTTCCTGTACAAATAAGTGCACCGTTCACGATTATCAATTACCATTACTAGTAATACATTTATGCCGTTTGCACGTGACTCAGTACACATACTGTTGTTGCAATGCATTGTGAAAACTAACAAAGAACCTACTAGGGTCAATAAATATTGAACCTTACTCCTTATGACTGTGTTTTTTGTGTGTATGCTATCTACCTAAGATGTTGATAGTCATATAAATCGTATTGTTCGTTATGAATGTTCTGTTCTGTTCTATTCAACTAGTAATTTTCTTGGTTATAATTACGTTCGTAGCTGTAAAAGCGAAAACAAAAACTGTTAGCAATAGTTGGTCTATCAATAAACGTCATTAAATTTAAAACGTCTTGAACTTTTTACGGATCCTGCACCATGATATTAATGTGAACACGCAAAAATTACACTAAGATTAAATCCAATTACAAAAATGTTGCCGGTGATATGGGAAACGTGTACATGTATGAAATTAGAGAAAGTGTGTTATTTCCCACAAAGTTACGGTGCCGACATTCCATTCTTTCGAAACGGGGTGTTACTTAAGCCGTCGAGTCGTCAAGACTACTAGACACTGTAAAGTCCGATTCGACTGTCAGAATTCATTTAAATTGGCGCTGGCTAACCAAGCCGCTTAATCAAAGCAGTTACATGTACATCCGTTTGAATTCCTAAACAGAATTCATTCATGCGTTGCCTTTATCTTTAGGTCTTCGTGGAGTTTTGTTTTTATTTTGGTTTGAACTGCCCGGGAGGGATGGGTTTCCAAAGGCATACTGTGTAACCATCGACTTGAGTTTTTGTTTCCTGTCGTCGGCATTGTCTTTCTGTTGAGCAATTCCTCCGTCTGTTTCAGCATTTCGCCGTCGGCGAAATTTGTCTCCGTTGTGAATATCTGAAAAGTGGAATTGATAATATTTTATTTACTTTCTTTCATTTCGGGAACAAAAGAGTTAAAATAATAAACATGTGTATCTGAAATAAAATGATATAAAACAGTTACAACAAAAATGTTTTTTTGTACGGAAGAAGTACATGTAAGTCGAGTTAAAAGGATTTAAATAAATTTTAAACTAAAGCAAAAAAAAGTTTCTGGGACATTTATTAACTCAAAGCAACTTTGTAACTTAGAACTTAAAACAATGTTTCATTCTTTTAAACCTTTCCGATTTCGTATCAAGTATATCAGCTGTTTGTACCAATTCAGGTTTTTGCACTTAAATCATATTTAATGTGAGCCTTTACTCCATTTATACGGGTTTTATCGCAAGAGCAAACAGTTTTGACCCAGATCAACCGGCGCATACGTGCCGTCTGATCAGGATCTACAATACTTACTTCAGTACTGAAGAAAAATGGTCAGTATTTATGAGTACTTTGCGAGTACTTTATGAGTACTTTCACACTTCAGTGAAATAATATGAAATTAAATAAAACTAAACTTAATGAAGTGTATATAGAAAATGGACTGAGCGGCAGAAATAACATGCATAAGGCGTAGAAAAACAAGGAGTCATACCTGTCGTTGTTGAGAGCATACCCTCATGTGTTTCTGTCTGATCCAACTCATTATTTTCTGTTGAAACTATCAACTTGGTCAGATTTTCTTCTGTTCTTATATCAGTAGCATCTGTAATGTGTGAATAATTGCCTTAGAATCTTAAGTGATTAGAGCACCGAGTGGAAATGTCTGCAGAAAACTAAATGCAAACTTGATTAGATCATCGAGTCCGCATCTTTAATGACGTCTTAGAAAATGCATCTTTGTTCATGCTTAATGGAATTTAATTAACGCGGTATCATTATATTTCGCGCGGGTTTTAAGTTTCGCTTATTTCATGTAAAAGCGCAAATTTAAACCCTAACGAAATTAAGTAATAAAAAGTCTTGATAGAATAATTGCGCGAATTTATGCCCGCGCGAATATCCCATTTACGGTTCTAATGGGAAAGTTAAATGATGCCACAGTACGTAATTTGCGTAAACAGCCGTTCTTCAAGGGCTCTGAGTTATTTTTGTTGTTCATGTTACAGTCATACCGATTCAAGTCATTATGATATGCGATTATATAACATATCTCGAACGTTAATATAAAAATGCGGAGAGTTTGAAGATAAAAACTTTATTTTTGATTCTGAATGCGATAGTTATAACCACATCCGGAGAAATATAAACAACTGCTATCAGCGTCAAAGTCTCGTTAAATTTATGCAGTGATTAATAGTTAAAATTCATAGCTAAATTCAAAAAACCTTAACACCTTTACTTTCAATGCTTTTGAGATGAGATACGACGTTGGCTAGTGTGTGTCTTTTTTCTAATACATGAAGTGTCTCCCATTAATATATTATCCTACTTACGCGTGTGCGACCAGTTAAGATTCTGATCAGCCGTAACAATCGTGCCATCTTATCTGAATCTATACTAGTCGCATCTTGCTCAGAAATGAATAATAATTCCTAATTCCTAATAAATCTAACTGTGAACAGTGTATCTCCTGATAAGACGGCTGATCTGGTCTGGATCTGGATCTGTACAGTGTTCGTCGACACAATAAACATGTATCTCTGGTGTAAAGGGTTTTAGTAGATCTAACAATTTTAATTGCAGTTTTTATTTTAATTTTACAGTATCTATTTCATAACACGCTTACAAAATTCTTCTTTTATATATCAAAAAGATGTTTAAAGATACCTTGTAAAATTATTATGCCATAAATCCTCATTCTGTACCAGTACATACATGTTATTATATTTTTGTTACTATGCTATGGATTTCGTCAGATTTATTTGCACGATAAACTTTTTATTTATCAATCTTCTATATCACTTACCGTACGGACGTCCATCCACTTTCTGTATAAAACATATTAGTAAATAAATTAATTCAAAAGTTCCTAATCCATGAAAATGCATCGCCTTTTCATTGTAACTCTTCGTTTTAAGACTGTTTACAGCCGAATGAGCGATGCTATAGTTCCGTAAATCCGTGTTTTCTTAAATTGGATGCGGAAAGATGACACCTTTTGATCTATAACCTTAAGGCCCAGTAAAAATATATCATCTGAACTCCTAATTGTTTCAAATCAATTCATCAAATGTTTCCTTTCTGTCGCAGGCCGTTCAGGGAATGGCCATATTTGCAGACTTAAATATCCATTATGTTGTTTTGAAGAGCTCTTGGGGGATTTAGACCAGATATCGTTTCTATATATGGAACAGAGTTGTCAGGCGTCTTAGTGATCGAGAGTTGATTTATTGAAGTGAAGCTGCACTTCTCTTCGTCCAAACTTCATTCATACAAAATTAACCTTTTCGTTTTGGTGTTAATTTTGATGCACTCTATTTTTAGTACATTTTAGTGAAGGTATTAGCCTAATTACAAAGATCTTCCTTATTATCATCTGCAGCAGCAACAACAGCAGCATATCGCGTCATCATCTTGTCGTCATCATCTTGTCGTCATCATCATCATCATCATCATCATCATCTACATAAGCATCATCGTCAGTGGCAGCAACACTCTCATCATCATCAACAACACCACCATGAACAATAACTACATCATCATCATAAACAACAACAACAACAACAACATTTGTATTGTCATCACTATAACCACCAAAACAAATAGAATTAAAAATAAATCGTATTAAATAGTTTCAAAAGTCTTCAGGTTGTCAGGCTTGAAACCTTCGACTCTTAATGTTAGAAAATGTTGAATCCACCAGGGATTTTCTGAAAACTATTGGAATTTTTATCAACATCGAACAATAATCTATAAAATTACAAACTCTTGTTATAATGTGTCATCTACATTCTATTATTCGTGATTGATTCATTAAAAAGGGAATGAGAGAAGGAGGAATACGGGATGTAGGAATGAGAGGGAGCGAAATGAGGGAATGGGGAATGTGAGGGAGGGGAATTAGTGAACATGGAATAAAATGAAGGGGTATAACGGCAAGGAAATAAGAGGGAGGGGAATGCGTGAATCACACAACTGGTATTTATATTATAGCTGAAATTTTTTTCTTCGGAAGCACTTCAGATGAACAATGTCGGATCTCAAGACTACCATTGGTAAGTTTCTGCAACTGTGCTCAGATTCAAACTATTTGGTAAAATGCTACATCACTGCACACACTATTTAACAAACATAACATAAATTAATCAGTGAAACACAATTTGCAAGTTGGCTGTTGGCTACACCCCAACACCTTCCTCCAAACTCCCCCTCCCCCATACGACATTAGCTATAAATTACCGGATTTGCCAATGATATCTCTACGTGAAAATTTTAGGAAGTTACACCTGAACACTAAATAACTAGACTGTTTATTTTAAAAGGAGATGTGCAGGGTCGAGCAGGTGTACTCGGTAAAATCGTAAAAAGATCGATCTATGTAACACTTACGTGTACTTTTTACTAAACTCTACATTTAAAACCCTCCAGGAGGAAGTTTTCGGTTAATTTTACCATTTTACCGGACCTGAAAACAATCCGCTGAAGAAATCCCTATACAAAAATACATTCTATATTTAGCGATCATTCTATATTTAGCTCATCGCTGAGCTTACTATTCGTGGTGGCCCAGGCATTTTGAAACAAATGGTGACGTCGATAGTCGGCAAGGTACACCGAATGCGTATTTTGGTTGAAGTGATCACGTGACAATCCCAAAACCCACCGCGGCTTTACGCGGGAAATACAAAAATAGCTAACCTATGCGCGTCGCATAGGATAGGAAACACCATTTATATATCTTTTTAATAAATTATTGGTTTAAAATATTTCGGGTGTAAATCAATATTTGAGCTTCAAATAATGATATTCAATATATTTTAATATTTAACCCTTTTCGCAAATCTGTTCCATTCATCAATCCTGCACATCTCCCTTTAAAGTCATTGCCGTATTATCATTATCAAATACACTTAACTAATGTTCTAACTACACCGATATATATTTTAAATTTCTAATATTGGATTCGGATTTTTCACAACAAGCTTTGAACATAAAAAGATACATCATGTTGTCTTTTTATTACGAAATAACCACAAAACTCCCTACTACCGTTAGGAAACCACAAACATTTACATATGTTACAAAGGTGGGGGTAAAATCAAAAGTTACAACAGTTTAACTATCGGGTCTAGTCGATGTTAACGAAAATTCACGTTTCCTTATTAAAATATGGAAGTTTAAGAAAGTTTGAAGAATTATAAGCAATTCTGTAATAATCCAATTGCTTAGTTGTAAACCAGAATATGTTTTTAAGAGGTTTTAGCTGGTTTCAGTCTATCCTCCTTACAAAAGCTAAGTCGATTTTGTGACTTTTGGTTTTACACTCATCTCGGTAAAATGTCATTGGTTTATGAACGAACAAGTGGATTTTAATGGCAATTTCATAAAAAGAAGTAAAAATGATGCATCTTATTTTGTTTCAAATCTGAACAGTGCACCCCAATTCCACGCGGATAAATTAAAATTTTATGATCGGTGTAGTTAGAACATTAGTTAAGTATAGTAACTGTGCCTCCCGCCGCTATTTCGTGTAGAGAAGTTATCAGTTGCCAGCAGGGAGCTTGTTTAGGCTGGAAATATAGCCTAAAAGCACGTATATTAACTACATGTAACCAGCGGTGACCGCTAATATAGCAAAATTAAACAAGCATAAACACCGCAACAGTCTAACCGCGAAATTTACGGCAATTGGTAATCATACAAGATTAAACATAACATCAAAATTTTAGTTTTCAAAATTTATTTAATACAATGCATATCTCTAAATTGATAATCCGGATTGGTTTTATCAATTTTACAGATGATACGTTATCTGTAAAACCTATCGTTAAAAATGTTTTGTTTAATCACCAATTATTTTGAATACAGTGTTACGATAACAAATGAATTTAATCGAACATGAAATAGTTTTAGGTATAAATATCTGTTCATGTATGCAAACAGATCTTAATCTAAAGTATCATGTCGAATCTATCAATTTGCAAGTTAAAAATTTTGAAACAGGACCCCTTTTGTATCTTTGATTGAGCAAAACAGATCACGCTTGTTTAGGGAACAAACAAAAGACTTAACTGAAAATAGTTAAATGTCATGTCTAAATGACAAGATGATTATTATAAATCCAATTTCTGATTTGTTTTCTTAAGTTTGTTCAAAGGCTAAACGACGGGTTTGTTCGATTTGTCCAAGATATTCGCAACTATTGGTTCATAAAATGTGTTTTGGGCTATTGCAAAATTTCACGGTCCATCCTGACGCACAAGCACCGACTGATACTTTACACAAAGGAGCTCTAAACTCTTAACTGTTTCTTTTATATTTTTTAATCCTGATGATCAGACTGCCTGTATGGTGTTAAAGTCTAATTTGTGTGTATTTCATGTATAAATCTTTGGTCGGTACATATCAAGGGTAAGTGTACACTCACGTGATATTCCGTATATTTAACCAAGAACAATCTAACGAATTAGGGTGATTTTATCATTTTTCTGTTATCATCATCATCATCATCATCATCATCATTATCATCATCATCATCGTCGTTGTCGTAGTAGTAATTATCGTCGTCGTAGTAGTCATCATTATCAGCATCAACATCAGCATCAGCATCATCATCTCGAACTCGTCGTCGTTGTCATCATCAACGTCGTCGTCGTAATCGTCGTTTTCGATATCGTCACCGAATAACTAGTGTCGAAGAAAAAAACTTCCGAGTAACATATATTTTTCTAGTATATGTCTCGTATTCAAAACCGAATTGGTTGTCGCGAAGTACAACAGCACCCGTAACACTCCCCATTAAGACCACTTCTAAATTAAATACGACACTGATAATAAGACCACCATGTTAATGGCCCTTATTTACAGACTTGCACTGGTTTATATAACGAAATTAAAACCAGCCCCAGTTAAGACCACCTTTGTTCAGTCCTGATTTATACAACGGAATCAAGACCAACCCACTATTAAGACCACTTTTTCCAGCCCCAGGTCTTAATAGAGAGGTTCTATTGTACTTGTGTACTTCCATTTAATTCGGTCTATGACCAGTTGCCATTTTATCGTTTATTTAGGACCAAGAGCAAACATATTTAGCTAGGGCGCAGATTCTATAT
Organism: Corbicula japonica; assembly: GCA_038501625.1. Lineage (NCBI taxonomy): Eukaryota > Metazoa > Mollusca > Bivalvia > Venerida > Cyrenidae > Corbicula > Corbicula japonica. The sequence goes on along the minus strand of JAZAYU010000418.1, from coordinate 366,893 downwards.
TGTAAGGTAGACATAGAACAATTTTACCATACGGCGTCGAACAGACCCCAACCTTTTATTTACTTGATAATTATTTCAGGTTCAACACATCTGAACTAAAACTGGGTGAGTATGGTTTGCTAAACAGAGTTTGTATGTTTGTTTACTTCAAATTTATTGCGATAGCGATATGAGAAAATGCATGAAATCTTAAGTGAATAAAAACGCTTTATTTGCACAGAAAATGTTAATAAAGCATTCGAAAGTGCAATTGAACCACACTTTATGTATATAAATCTACTAAGTTTGCTCTAGTACATGGCATGTAAAGATTTTTTCTGAATGTTCAAATATACCATATATATTAAGTCAATTTAAAATGCTAATTTTATGAAAACAATCTCTGTTGTAAATCTTAATAAAATTTGCTAACATTATCTGTTCAAACATAATATTTTAGTCAACTACAATGTAATCTTTAGGAGCCATTCAAAAGGTATCAAAGTTTTCGTGACGAAAAACGCCGAGGGTGCATTTATAATAAACATATTTTGCCAAAATAATTTTATATCAACGATCCGATGAACTATCTTAGTAACATCAAAATAAAAATGACTCGTCGTATTATCTTAAATTCATATTGTCTCCATAAAGACAATGTTTAATTATAATTATGAATCGATTAATCACTGAAACCATATTGTAGCAAACGCTTAATTCCGTGAGTAAAACGATCGATTTCCATTGGTTGGAAAGAAACCGAAATTTGACGGAGATAGCCGAAGTTAAAGTATCGCAAGATCTCACGGGCTCACGGTGGCTGGGGTATATATAATAGCGAAACGCTGTAGCAACAGGTAACAAGGCGAACTGGGATAAGAACGGGAGCACGGGTGTATTTATTGTTCAGTGTTCAATTAATTTAACATTCACACAAAATGAGAGAGATCGTCCACATTCAAGCCGGCCAGTGCGGCAACCAGATCGGAGCCAAGGTATGTCATGTTGTTTTAATATAATGAACATATTTTATAAATGATTTTTATTGTCTTCGTTTAAACATCTAAAATAAAGTTTTGACGTATTTAAAAAAATGTATTAAAGGCGTGTAAAATACAAATTAGTCATTCATAATTTAGAACAAGTACCCAGTTCTTATCCTTGAAATTGTAGCAACCCATTCATTCACAATGTTTTCAAAGTTACATTGTTTTATCTTTAGTTTAAACTTGTTATGCAGAGATGGACAATAACAACCTGTTCAAATTTTGCGTTTTCAATGCAGAGTATTTGCTTTGCAAAATTTACCAACGGTCGGGTTGAATAGACTATTGTCTAGGTGAATTTCCGTGTTTACCGAGGCGCAATCGATGTTACGTTTTTTGTTTTTGTTTTGTTTGTTTTTAATGTGAAACTATTTCAGTATTCTTTGTCAAACACAAAATATTTAATCAACCTGTAGAAAAGGCAGATAAAAATATAGGGAGAATGTGAGTTTATGGTCAATTTGTTTTAAATGTGGTCGAAAATAAAACGTTCACATAGCAATTGAAACACAGAAAAATATATAGTGAATAATGTTGTTCGTAGGCTATAAACGACTTTATCCAACATTGAAAGCCTATCAACGGATAATAAAACATGAAAATATAAAACACCGTATTTTATATTTGTCCCGCCCAAATAGTGCTTGCTCACTTGGATCTTTAAACCACATATAGGTCGGTGGGAGAGATATATGATTTAGAGAAAGCGGTTTCGTTTGGGGAAGTCTCAGGGTAGTTTCAGGTTGTTGCTTATGTATTTTCTTCGTCATAATCTTCATAATTTCAAATGACCTTGCTTAAATGCCAAGAAATTTGAAAAACAAAAATGCTTCCGATAGGGATTTGAGCAACACCATTGAACTCTTTCTGGGTCCGTCTCTGGGAAGAATTTTGCCGTCCGGTCTAGGAAAATCTGATTTACGTAGGTGACGAATGGGTTGCGAAGTCTTTTATCAGTCAAAACGTTCAGGAACTAACACTACAAATGTAGTTGTTATCAAAATTATGAGCTGCATTGTTTAAATGAAAATCCAACTCGATAAATATTTAAATTTAAATTTGTAATCAACATCATTGATAGTTATAATGAAGTACTGAATTAATCACGTAGGGAAATTACAATCATAGTTCACCAGATCACCGAGAGATATTGTACCGTACCTTCACACCTGATCTAAGTGAGATACGGTTATTTACCGATTTACTCGTCATATGTCCTTACAAGATAACACGAGTCAGGTCTGTAACTCCGTACAGACAGAAATTCATGTTATACAGTTTTCTCTGACCTCCCCCACCCACCCCTGAAACTGGCTTAACAAGTTTAAACATGTTAGATATGATCCCCCCACTCTACTCCGTCAACAATGACTTCGTTTTGTCAGGATTTTGACAGGATTTCAAATATATTTGCTCGCAGTGCTTAACAAATACAATTATTTGTATAAAATAACAAAAACTTGATATGAATTTATGATCGCGTGTAGTGAGAAAAAAATGTTGTTTAGAACGTTACGCAACAACAAAAACGTCCGCTGTGATTAAATTTTGATTATAATGTATTATATATATATATATAAGTATATTTAAGTTTTTTATAATGTTTTTCTCCATTCACTGTTGGATTGGTTTCTAAGTCAGGTTGGACTAAGTACTTTGCTGACGTTAAGAGGGACAATAAATATATGCATAAACTATCTCTTTACCAAAAACAAATGTTCCTTTTTTTAAACTAACGAATCACCGAAAAAAACACCTTTAAATTGACCTGCGTTGGCCGCTTCGTAAATTCAGCTGCACGTATTTGATTTAACTAGCTAATTTTATATCGACTTCGATATCTCAAAGTTTAACAAAGAAATTCGTTACACGAACATTTTGTATTCGAATGAGCAAATATCAGCTCGTTCAAACGAGCCATAATCAGTTAATCGTTAATTGGCAATCAAATAGCAGATCGATTGAATGCTGAAATCGATTGTTCTAATAAACGATATTGACCGATTCTGATCTAATTTGGCAATATACCAAAATGATTAAACAAGAGTCGTGCGAATTCAATAGAACAGTTGGATACTTGGACAGAAGACAATACTTATAGTGTTTTATTTGGACAAAAGACAAATTGATTTGCATGATTCGAATATTATAAATTAGTAATTGATCATACGTTAATTAAAATTTTGCCTACCACGCATTTTCTGTTCTTAATTTATCCATGGAGACTTATAACTGATTATAAATAAGTAGACAGTCACATGATACTCTGTGTATATAACAAAGAATGATCTTATGGGCGAATTTAAAATTGTCCAGTGATCAAAAAATACACGGCGATATCAAATTTGTAAACAAAAATGCTCCCCGAGAAACCTTATTTAAATTGATGTGTATGTCACATGACCGTCATGTTATCGATAACACACTATAGGCAAACACACATAAACAAATAAAGACTAAAATAGCACTTGGAAACCTCCTGGTTTTTTAAGATTAACTCAAGTTTGACGTCTTTGTTTGCTTAAAACTGTCATAACTCAAAAATGTCCATATGTTCGATTACATTAAACTTATATGGTACTTCAAAATGACTTAGTCAGTCTCAAGAGAGATTTTGTGCATTTTGAAAAGTAAATCAAACATCGTTAAGTACTTATCACTAACCCTGGTGGCCTAGAGTAAATAAAGAAATCCAGTCAAATAAGTTTCTCATTAATCATGATAGCTTATCAATGCGATTTAGGATGTCCGTTTCCTTAATACATTACCCTATCAGGGTATTAAATGTACTCACAGTGCGTTCAAATGAATGAAGTCTTATCAACGTAAGAACCTGGGGATACTATTCAATGATACTTGTGCGTGTTCCAGCTTGATAAGCAAGTATTGAACACAGTTCAAGATTCAGCACATTTGTACGGCGAATACCGTTACTATGTGTTTGAATTAAAATAATAATTGTTTATTTAATAGAATATCCTGTGACTGTCTACTTATCATAATTCATGTACGGGATATGATGTCCAAGCTGCATCAATACGGAAAAAATATAGGAAACATAACTCTGTAGATACATAACTTTATTATAGATGTTCTCAACCTAAGCTTTAAAAGTTTTCAAATCTATGCTACCTGTAAACACAGTCTGTGAAAAAGAACCGTTTATTGTTGTTGTTTTAAAATAAAATTATAATTAAATGCATTTTGAATGGTAAGTATTTGCTTTCTAAAATGGTTATCTCTATAATAGGGGTTTGTATACATTTTTCTCATTAGAAAAATGACGTTTCTTGAAAAGTTTTTTTTATGTTTGCCTTTCTTTAAAAATGTTTGCTATTAAGACAAAACGAACAGCTAATGGAATGTTTGGGTAATTCTTTGACAGTTTTTGACATTACACATAAAATGTAGGATTTACATTTGTCAATTCCTTTAAAATCAGTTATGACAATTTAAGTCTTTCAGTGACAATAATGACAGACAAATTGTAAACTCAGTACTTCTATTGTAAAAAAGTATAAAATAGTGTCCAAATAAAATTTAGGGTGAATCGGTGTTATGTCAAAGGTAGATAACTCACAGTTAAATAATGGTGTTTGTGATATAACCCAATAACTTAGGAGACCTGATCGAAGATGAGAAAAGTTACTTCATAATTTTTTGGTCATTCATAATTCAGCTGAAATACTGGTACAAAACCCTGAGGTAGACGTCATTACTTTATTACGTACATGCATCTTTTCTCGTTGCAGTTCTGGGAGGTGATCTCAGATGAGCACGGTATTGACCCCACTGGCACCTACCACGGAGACTCGGACCTCCAACTCGAGAGGATCAACGTGTACTACAATGAAGCCACAGGTATTACATCATTTCAATTAAGAGAAACAAATCCTAGTCGTTGTTATTATTTTTCGCCGTACCCACAGCTGTCTCTTATGTTTCATGCATGTGTGTGTTTCTTTCATTTGAATATTCACAATTTTAGTCAGTTTTCCGCGTTTTTTTACAAAAGCACTTTGATTTAAACTTTTAGGGAGTGTAGTTTATAGGATTTTGGTAAAATCGCATGTTCGTAGGTTCTTCGTGGGTTTTAAACTTCTAAAACCATGTTTACGTGAAATGCGGTATTTTTGAATCGCGGTTTTAACCGTTACGAATATTTATGAAATCGCAGTATTTTGTTTTACATTACAGTGAAACCCCGCTATTAAGACCAATTTTTGGACTGGGAAAAAGTGTTCTTAATAGTGGGATGGTCTTGATTAAGGGGTAGAAAATAATGCAAAACTCTAAAATGGGATATTGAATTAGTGGTTTTATTAGCAAGGTGGTCTGAATTTCGGGGTGGTTTTAATGCGGGGTTTTACTGTACTGTACTTATAATGATAATATATCGACATTTATTCACTATTATCAGTGACTAAAAAATTTTGTTCTTGAATAACTTCAGGAGGCAAATATGTACCAAGAGCCGTACTCGTTGACTTGGAGCCAGGTACCATGGACTCTGTTCGATCAGGACCATTTGGTCAGATCTTTAGACCTGACAACTTTGTGTTTGGACAGAGTGGGGCAGGAAACAACTGGGCTAAGGGTCACTACACAGAAGGTGCAGAATTAGTGGACTCTGTATTGGATGTGGTCAGAAAAGAGGCTGAAAGCTGTGACTGTCTTCAGGGATTCCAACTCACACACTCCCTGGGTGGTGGTACTGGGTCTGGTATGGGAACACTCCTCATCAGCAAGATCCGAGAGGAATATCCTGACAGAATCATGAACACGTTCTCTGTTGTGCCATCTCCAAAGGTAATTTACACTGTACAGAAAATGATAACACTTATACGCTTAAAAACATTAAGTCTTGGATCAAAAGTAAAAATGCGAAGCGAAAACAGTATAAGAACTCTGAAATCGGATTGGTCTTTATTGAGCACTGTTCTAGAACTGACCGATATGAAGCTTGGGATCTGAGACTGATTTCCTTGCCCAGTTATAATCTTTGAGCCTGCTACTGATAATCATTACGCGAAAGTTACACTTGTGCATATATGAACGTGATAGAGAAGTTTATACAGTGAAACCCTCATAAAGCCCACCTCGACATTAAAGCATTCTTCAATAATAAGACCACTATTTCAATTTTCTTTTCCACAGGTTTTAACGATTTTCTACGCCTGAATTAAGATGATCCCATTACAAAGACCAATTCTGCCTTGTCCCAGAGATGGTCTTAATAGCGGGATTTATATGTATTACATTTTTCGTTTAAGGCTTAGTAATTATGATAAGTTTAGGTTTTATTTTTTTTTTCTGAAGTATACTTTTACCCATGACCGTATCGTCTCCCTTTGATTTATTCTAGGTATCGGACACAGTAGTAGAACCTTACAATGCCACCTTGTCAGTCCACCAACTTGTTGAGAACACTGACGAGACATACTGCATCGACAACGAGGCTCTCTACGACATCTGCTTCAGGACCCTGAAACTCACCACACCAACCTATGGTGACTTGAACCATCTTGTATCTGCCACCATGTCCGGTGTGACCACCTGTCTCCGTTTCCCCGGTCAGCTCAATGCCGATCTCCGTAAACTGGCAGTCAACATGGTTCCCTTCCCCCGTCTCCACTTCTTCATGCCAGGGTTCGCTCCTCTTACCTCCCGTGGTAGCCAGCAATACAGGGCTCTCACTGTTCCAGAACTCACCCAGCAGATGTTTGACGCCAAGAACATGATGGCTGCCTGCGACCCACGTCACGGCAGATACCTCACCGTCGCCGCCATGTTCCGTGGACGAATGTCGATGAAGGAAGTCGACGAACAGATGTTGAACGTCCAGAACAAGAACAGCAGTTACTTCGTTGAATGGATCCCCAACAACGTCAAAGTCGCTGTCTGTGACATCCCACCACGTGGTCTCAAGATGTCTGCCACCTTCATTGGTAACAGCACCGCCATCCAGGAACTCTTCAAGCGTATCTCTGAGCAGTTCACGGCTATGTTCCGTCGTAAGGCTTTCCTCCATTGGTACACCGGTGAAGGTATGGACGAGATGGAGTTCACTGAGGCAGAGTCTAACATGAACGATCTGGTCTCGGAATACCAACAGTACCAAGACGCCACCGCCGAGGAGGAGGGAGAGTTTGACGAAGAGGAAGCGGAAGGCGAGGAAGCATAAAATTAACACATCGTGAAAATGACAATTAAATAACAATCATTAGACAAATCGATCAGACGAAATTAAAATGCGAAGTCTTTGATTCTTAAAAGTAAAGATATTAAAGGTATTAAAAACATTCAATATGCTTAAAAATGTTAAGTTTGTAACCTGAACTAAAGGACCAACTGTTTCAGAAAAGGTTAAAACGGATATTAAAATATTAAAATATTTTCACATTTTGCCTTTTATCTTATCCGAAAAAAATGTAATTCAGTAAGAAAAATACACATTGTTACTTTGAAACTAATATTTATTGAAAATAAATTATCTGAAATCCGGGTCTTTATTATTTGAATTTCTTTCCCACTGCAAAAAATCATTGATTGTAAAGATCAAACAAAATTTATTAATTCACAATAGTAAATTTAGTTTCTGAATTCTATTATAAAAAGAAAGGACTAGTTTTGTAAAGCCCCTTTGTCAGCAACTGACAATCATGTCATTACTGAATGTCAAATTCCAAAAGTAAATTTCATTGAAAATTACTCTAAATAAACTGCAAATGTTTACACAAGTTAAATTTAATGTTTACACATGTTAAGTGCCAAACTTGTTCTAAAAATTTAACATAAAGAATATTTACTTATATTGATGAACATTCTTTATGGGAAAGAATGCAGTCTCTTTCATAGTTATAAATGATAGAATCAAATTAATCATTCACATTTAAAGAAAATTATAACGTATTTAACTGTCTTTCTTCTCGGCATAAAGCATATAATTCAAACGTTTGTGAACGACGCAAGCTCGTTATTTGGAGTCAAATATTACAGTCATTTTGTTTTAATAATGACATAAAATGCTGCACGAAAAAATTGATTTTCATTTTTTGCAATTACTTCAGTTATTTCATAGAAAACTTAATCGTTTATCACTCACTCACTCACTCACTCACTCACGCACGCACTCGCACTCACTCACTCGCTCACCCACTCACTCACTCACTCACACTCACTCACTCACACACTCACTCACTCACACACATTCACGCACGCACGCACACATTCACTCACTCAATCAATCAATTCGATAATCACGCGATCATATCGCTGGTTCCCTCACAAAGTCACACTTAACTTACTGATATATACTTAACCAATGTTCTAACTACACCGATCATATTTTCTAAATTTCTCAGCAAGGATTCGAGATATACACTTCAAACTTGAAATACAATAAGATAAATTATTTCCACTTCTTTGTGTGAAACAATCATTAAATTCTCTTCAAGCGTTTAGAAACCACTGGCATTTAATAAAGGTAGGGGTCAAACCAAAAGTCTCAAAATTGTCGTATTAGATTCACTCTCCGAAAACGAAAATTCATGTCTCGTTGTTTAAATATGGATTTTTAAGTAATTTTGAACAATTCTATGCAATTCTGCAATAATGCGATTGTTTAGATGTTACACAGAAGACTTTTAAGCAGTTTTGCCGTTTTCAGTATATCCTCCATGCAAAAGCTACGGTAAATTTTGTGACTTTTGGTTTTGCCCTCACCTCTGTTAAATGTCATTGGTTTAAGAACGCACAAAGGGATTTAAAAGGAAATTTCAGAAAATGAAGTAAAAATGTTGCATCTTGTTATGTTTCAAATTTGAAGATTGTACTCCATTTCTATGCGGAGAAATTTAAAACTTTTTATCGGTGGAGTTAGAACATCGGTTAAGAGAGAGAGAGAGAGAGAGAGAGAGAGAGAGAGAGAGAGATATATATATATATATATATATATATATATATATATATATATATATATATATATATATGCAGTATGACTAGCTGAAAAATGACTGTATAAATAGCTGTGATTTCTCGTTAATAAATATGTCCAGCTGCTTTCTTTATTTTGTTGCAAAAGTTGATACAAGCCAAAAATGTATTGCTTAATCAATGAGATTGCAATAAGATACATGATCTACATGTGTTGACAGGAAGCTGTACAATATTTTTGCAAAGCGACCGACATGTCAACTTTACTGGTGACCCGAACACTGCATTAACTTCCACGATAACCAGTTTAGAACGAACTATACAATTATAAATCATTATCAGTACGTGTGTGAGAATTAAAGGTCTTTCCGTTGATTAACTCAAACACATTAAAATCAGTCGGGGATCTTTCCCGATCGGGAAAGTTGGGGATTCCCCTTTTCACTTTCCTGATCGGGAAATATTGATTGAAAAATTTCCCGATCGTGAAAGAAAATTGACATTTTTTATATACCTTGGGGTTTGAGCTTCGGGCATTACAGAATACGTTGGAGCTACATATTAATTGCATATATCCGTTCTTAAAACAATTATCTAAAATTCTACCAAGGCCGAATATTTAAAACATAATCGTTTTTGAGATATTCAATCTCAAAGTTGAGTGGTATTCAAGAAAACCAACCATTTTCAGCACTTTCCCGTTTTGGACATATACTTTCCCGAACTGGTAACTATAATTTCATTTTCTATTATAAACTGACTTCTAACAACTTTCCTGATCCGGAAAGCGATTTTCAAATCGGTAAAAATTCATTTTAGTTCTTGAATGCCAGCAGTAACATGCTTTATACTGCCAAAATGTCGAAAACATCTACTAATTGTGGGACCAAGTGACAATTCAGTAAGTTGATCTGATAAAATAGTGCCCACAACTGCATTTAGATTACTTAATAAGTATGTCTTAAAGATGAAATCTTCAGAAATTTTCTAATGCTGCCACTATCTATAAAAAAATCGAAGCAAGTTCGTTTCGACAATTTTATCTAAAACATCGCGCTTCAAGCAGGGGTTCCACTTCGACCTATTGGAGCTGATATCTGGCCCGCAAAGTGGTTGGAAACAGTGGTTCGAGCCCAACCGTAGCCTGTTTGTGTTATTCTTATTTAACTAAACGCTTATTCTTTGTATATAGCGTAGGCAGTTAAGTTTCATTTTGACCGTTTTATCTAAAAATAAATAAGCTGTTACGCTGGCAATGTCTACCCCGACCTTGCTGAAACAATATCCGGCTTGGCTGAACCCAATGGTTCGAGCCTATAACAGAACAATGATCTATTCGCATTTATTTGTTCAAAACAACAACACAAAATTCATTTTTTTAAACCTAGAAACAAAATCCTATGTATTGCAGTGAGCCGAACAAACAGCTTAGTCGGCTGACTCGGATCGGAGGTGAGCCAGATGACCTGTTATTTCAAGCTATTACAATTCAGTGAAACACAACATTGTAAATCTTAGTTAAAGTGGTGTATATAAAACTAAAGAGAATAGTTGATATGCAACGTCTATAAACATCATTTCTTCATATGTAACCTGGCCAAGGGGTAGTTAATCTGTCAAATTCGAACTTGAACCAGACTTTAAAACCAAAGATCAAAAAGGAGTTTGGTGATAAAATGCGATCCGTGATTTTTAAGCCAGTTATTTACAGTATTCTATGACTGCATTACTTTTATAATGTTGTTTGAGATATTAGCATCATTTTTTCACATATTTGGTGGTCGATTCTCCTATACAGATATAATATATATATTATAATCACAACTTAACTTAGATTTTTTGTAAAGTACCAGGTTATGCATTTTTTTATAAGCATATGCCTGTTGGAAAATTATAAATTACCCAAAAGATGACACAATATTCAGAAAATGTGTCAGCATCGCAACCTAAAATACAGTTTTTATTATGAGCATTTAACGCGTTAGAGTATTTAAAGAACCTTGATTTGTTAACCAGCATTTTTTTAAATTTACGTCAGGGTTCTCCAGGTTCTGGACATTTTAATTGTCAACATTTTAACAACATTTACGTGACAAAATCCAGACTGGATGACCTTGATTTTTTATTGGATTGGTATATCATGTGGTAAAATTAATTTATTTTACATTGGAAACACATACATTTTCTGCTGCCAATACACAATTTTCGACTGAGAAAAAAATACATTTAAAAAAAGTGATCGAAATGTTATGATCGAATATTGTTTTAATGTTGCCATTGATAATATAATGCAAATATGGGCCAATTTATATCCTCACTTCAAACAAACAGGTTTCTTCTATTGTTACATCAGCCTGTAATAGAATATGATGAAAAGGGCAATTTAACAGACCCTAAACACAACGAATATGAAATATATTGCAGGCTCGGTTTGATTGAGCATGTTCATGGAGAGTAATGGAAATGCATATTACTTTCCACGCCTAGGCACAGGCTGAGTGCAACTCGATATTTACACAAGTTTACAATACAATGTAGATACATCCTCAACTCTATATGGTATGCATATAGAAAATGCCGATATAGTTGCCAGTTCGGGAAAGTGTTTGTTCAAAACGGGAAAGTGCTGAAAATGGTTGGTTTTATTGAATATCATTCAACTTTGAGATTGGATATCTCAAAAACGATTATGTTTTAAATTTTCGGTTAGATAATTGTTTTAAGAACGGATACATGCAATCAATATGTAGCTCCAACGTATTCTGTAATGCCCGAAGCTCAAACCCCAAGATATATAAAAATGTCAATTTTCTTTCCCGATCGGGAAATTTTTCAATCAATATTTCCCGATCAGGAAAGTGAAAAGGGGAATCCCCAACTTTCCCGATAGGGAAAGATCCCCGACGGAAAATAAAAGGGTGATAAGGTTGCTCTGATTAATTTTTTCTTCAAAAATGAAGAAAACAGTCAGTGTAACAGCTTTTATATAAGATAATCTAAGATAAGAACTTTTAAAGTTTTGGGAAAAGTAAACGGTCGCATGGGGCTAGCTCTGGAGAGTATTTAGGGTGTGGCAAGATGGTGATCTCCTACTTTAGAAAATTGCTTCACAAGCCCAGGTGTACGTCGTGAAGCATTATCATGAAATAGACGAACATGCCTAAATCCTGACACAGGGCGTTACTTCTGATGACCATTCTTGAGCTGTTTTAGTATCTCAGTGATACCAACCTGCAACATCACTGCCCTTCGGCACCGAAATTTGTAGTAGTTCACACATGCAACAGTTTTGCATCCACATGACGATGACTTTAACGAAGTCGTTGGTAAAATATTATCCAAAGATTGTTTCAAGCATCGCTGAGAGCACACAGGTATTTCAAAACCTAGGCTCGTCAGTTACATTGCAAATCCCAAATATAAAAAGGGCTATTTCGCTCCCAGCTAGAGACACTATCATTTTTAATTAACAGGATTTCCCTAGTTTTGGATTTCCAAGCCCTGCAACACACTGGAATCAAGTGGACGCTTTTTGTTGCTAATAATTATTATATATATATATAGGGTTAGGGTTATATATATATATATATATATATATATATATATATATATATATATATATATATATATATATATATATATATATATATATATATATATATATATATATATATATATATATATATATATATATATATATATATATATATATATATATAGGGTTAGGGTTATATATATATATATATATATATATCCTCAATACACTGAAAACACAAAGCCTGTTATAATTAATTTAGACATGACAAATGCCAAAATATCTTCATAATACCCTTTATTTCATAAATTTCTACATGACCCGGTTCGAATATATATGTGGCTATCATATTAGAATGCGCTCCCCAAAGAGCGCAGTGTACAGTTTCAGAGGCGGCTTTGGGAGTCCAGGACTGCGTGCAAATTCTTTTTTACTAAAAATGAAAATTGTGTACTGATAAAATTGTGTTGTTGTGTTTTCTGTGCTGGAAGGTTGTGGCCTCATGCAAACCACAACCAACTGGTCTACAGTAATTATCCTTCTGGATTTAATAAGACATATAAGTTCACCCCTACTCTTGTCTTTCCAGTGCAAATCTGGCAAAAATCCTATGTATTTAAAAACCTGAAGAATATTTCCTGTAGGAAATTGCTAAATAAAACCCTTTTCCTATTAATATTTTGCATGTGCCCAATTCCCCAAACAGATGGAGTGTCCCCATCTGGCTCGATTTTTCAGCATTTGTCATTTAAATACCTCGCCGTCAAATTATTTTCCGAATCAGCCTGGCAGACTGTGATTTCATCCGGTTACTATTAGAGAGCATACAAAAGTACAATAATTGCATTTCAGCCACCATAATCAGATTTATTATTGCACAAATTATACATTATTAAAAAAAGAATTCACATTTTTATTCAAACAATCATTTTAATGTATTTAATTCCATGGTACCCCAAATATTTGAAAAATCGACGGGACCAAAGTGCGAAACTGTACCCTGCCCAACAAGCGATAATAGTAAAGGTTACAAACCACTTATTCAATTTCCATTGACTTCCATTATAACCTTGCACCAATTTCTGAATTTACTATTGGGCCAATTGGAATCATACAATTCTCAAGAGAACATACCTAGTCACACCATAAAATACCAATTCCACCTTAGCATGACCAATAAACTTTTTCGGCATTTGAACCAGAAGTGTATCACCCCAGTCTCTGCGGAACTTTTGCTTACATTCTGACAAAAAATATAGCTATTTTTAAAGTTTAATTTCACTTTTTTCATTATCAATTTCATATTATTTGTATTCAAATTACTACAAAACCATTATATTTTCTCAAAATAATTTTCTTTTTAAAATATTTATTTTCATTTTCTACCAATCAGGCTTGACTTCCTGTAACTAGTCCGCAAATTCCCTGCACAAAATTCTTTAGCGGCCTATCACCAATATTTAGTGGTATATAACCTAATCCAATTTAGGGAGCGCATCACAGTTTTATAGCCACTTCTCGAACTGGCTATGTAGAAATTATCAAATAGAGGATATTATGAAAAGATTTTGGCATCTCTCAAGTCTAAATTAATTATAAATGCATGTTTTGTGTTTTCAGAGTACTGAGGATATATTTGTATAAAAATTATTAGAAACCCAAAGCAGCCACATGATAATCTGTGTGATTCAGGAGCTTGGATTCGAAACTAGGGAAATGCTGTAAAGTAAGCTGTTTCTGCTGCAGAAATTGAGTTGCATGTGTTTGGATTGATTTTGCAGAAAATCGGTAGGGATGACAGCTATTGGCTATATTTTTTCTGAATCTGCTGTTTTAGCTGGATTGAAAGCAACAAATTTTGGAAGTTGTCGGTTGGACATTAATATTTTGCAAGATTTTAGGTATTGTGATTTTTGCCTCGGCCGACTGTGCAGAAGTGATGCTTGGGCTGAGATTCAGTGTTCCTGGGATTTTTTCAGGAGATGTTCAAAGCCTGAAATTTGTGTTGCCTGAGAAGTTCATGGCCATATGTTTACAGTAAACACTGATTTCTTTTTCAGGTTGTTGTTGCGGATAGATTTCATTAACCTGTTACAGAGTGTGTGTCGGCAAGTGTAAAATATCGACCGACTACTGTGGTCCGCCGCCTTAATTAATTAAGGAAAAAGTGTTGATTTACAAATATTGTCAGGTATGGCATTTTAAACCTTTAAATGTCTGTCCATGATGAGTATTACACAAAATGATCAGTTTTATGTCTGCTTTATCTAAAATAAAATGTCTGGCAGTCAGCATTAAGGGGAGGTAACTCAGACTTGCTGGTATGCTGAGATGCCTGGTGCAAAGTCATGTATATATTTTTTCAAGTAGAAAGTATGAAACTTGTCGCTTTTCTATAAGGCATTATTTCTTATGGTACGAAAGAATGTTTCGCATGCAAAAAATAATGTTCAACCAACATTTTTGTCGTTTCCCTATTTTTAAGCAGGGGACGGCCAATTTTTGTCATCGGAGCAACTCTGAAATTGTCGCTGTTGGTAAAAACCACTAAAAATGTCACACATCGGATTGAAGTTATGTCAGACAGACTTTGTACCAGAAATGCAGTAGCTACTCAGGTGCTTGTAGCAAGCACGACATAGCTTTTTTTAAATAATAGCTGGCTTTGACTCTGTAAATATTATGGAATTACCCAAATGGGCACTGTAATGTATGTAAACGTTGATGACAGGTATTTCAAGCATGTCACCAAACAAGTCACAATCTAACATGAAAGAGTACAAATACCTGTTGAGACAGTTGACTGGGCAGATTTTGGCATAATAAGTATCAGTAAAGTGGTCTGCAGAGTGTTTGAAACAATTCAGTATCCAAGAGCCTGTCAGGGTATCAGAAAAATGACAGACTTTGTGCAGTTGCTTTATTTTTGATCACCCAGCAGAGCTGTTAAGACCTAATATTGGGCTTATTTTGAATGATTTTCAGCAAAATGAATGTGGATGGTGCTTGAAAAACATCAGAATATTACACTGGTACTAATAGAAATATGAATTTTAGCTAACTGTAAATAGTCACTGTTGGTAAATAAGGTAATGTTCAATTTCTGTACAAATAATGCACATTTTTCATGAGTACTGTCTTCACTTAAATTGCCATATCTGACCTGAATATGCATTCAGGTGAATGATTTTAGTCTTGTTTTATTCCATTTAGTCTGCAAAATTGATGCAACTCTAAGGTATATGTCAAGTCAAACCTGTGTGTCTCTTTAAGGGAGCGCATCACAGTTTTATAGCCACTTCTCGAACTGGCTATGTAGAAATTATGAAATAGAGGATATTATGAAAAGATTTTGGCATCTCTCAAGTCTAAATTAATTATAAATGCATGTTTTGTGTTTTCAGAGTACTGAGGATATATTTGTATAAAAATTATTAGAAACCCAAAGCAGCCACATGATAATCTGTGTGATTCAGGAGCTTGGATTCGAAACTAGGGAAATGCTGTAAAGTAAGCTGTTTCTGCTGCAGAAATTGAGTTGCATGTGTTTGGATTGATTTTGCAGAAAATCGGTAGGGATGACAGCTATTGGCTATATTATTTTCTGAATCTGCTGTTTTAGCTGGATTGAAAGCAACAAATTTTGGAAGTTGTCGGTTGGACATTAATATTTTGCAAGATTTTAGGTATTGTGATTTTTGCCTCGGCCGACTGTGCAGAAGTGATGCTTGGGCTGAGATTCAGTGTTCCTGGGATTTTTTCAGGAGATGTTCAAAGCCTGAAATTTGTGTTGCCTGAGAAGTTCATGGCCATATGTTTACAGTAAACACTGATTTCTGTTTCAGGTTGTTGTTGCGGATAGATTTCATTAACCTGTTACAGAGTGTGTGTCGGCAAGTGTAAAATATCGACCGACTACTGTGGTCCGCCGCCTTAGCCGCCAGGGAATCCTAATAAAGCTTCAGTTATCTTTCCTTGAGGTTTATATATACGCGGTATTGCCCACGTTTACAGGTTAAGTACATTCTGCTGGAGATTAACATTTAATGTTAGTCAGTTATTATGTTACAAGATGTATGTTTGCGATTATCTCAATAGCGTTACTGATTGCAATTTGATTCCACTTAACATGGTCACTGATTTATTGCCATAAATATGTTTGAAATGCCTACTCTTATAAAATTCGATAAACCTTCCAGTTGCAAAACTGCTGCACGATTTTGCCATAATTATTATGTTTTCATTGCGCGGTTTACATATTCTAGTTGCTATGTTTAACTTTGAAGACTAGGAGGTATGAATCACCAGGGATCGTATTACAAGTGTTTTGTACAACGCATGTAGCGTTATTCTGTTTATCATGTTAATCAAGCTATATGGTTCTCACGGGGAGCTACATGTGTTTGAAATTTGAAGGTTATATCATATTGCAGAACTATATTTTATTCATACACAATTGAAATATAATGTTAACATCGAAGCTTTCTTTCGTTTTCAATTATCAAGTGATTCTACGGACAAATATACGACGTGTCAGAACAAGAAGTGTCCAATCTACGGACCAAAGTAGGGATAAACAAAATAAACCACCGTTTCCTAGGAAACAAAGGGAATTTTCGAAAGACACTGACAAAGAAAGGAAACGAAATCAATCTGTGTCTGAAACCACAAGCAAATGGAAGGGTGCATTAAAATGGAACAATGGTTACGGCTATGAACTTAAACAATTGGGAAACAGTTCCGTAAATAAGGTTCAAAAATGGAAGACAAGCGTTACAGACAAGCTAGAAAAAGGAAGGCTTTCATTCAGCAGAGAGTTCAGAAATATTAACGATGAATCAATCAGAAAGTTAAAACAAGTGCGAGAGAGTTCCTGGGTTAAGCCATTCACATGGAATGTATGGTGGCGCTCTTTGTTCAAAAAAGAACAAGATCGTACAAGAACAAAGCCTGATGAGCAAGATGGAGTTGAAAACAAGTCTTCCAGGTGGGACATGACAATAAACCTTTCAAAGTTTGCGTTTAAATCATTTGTTCATATCTGGACAGGTGCAGCACCTATGAAACAAAGACGGTCAGATACCGTTCATATGGAAATTCCACAGTTCGAACTGATGTTTCATAACTCCGAAAAAGTGTTTGATAAGGCTTTTGAAAATCACATAAAACCATTGAGTTCTGACATCCGTAACGTGACAATCGATGTGATATTCAACGATGAAATAACATCAAACGAAAACGACAGTCACATGATTGAAAGATGTCGCAGCGATATGAACATTATTTATATATCTGAGCAAACCATGCTACGTGAATATCCTGAAAATGTAGAGAACAAACCGATGAATATATTCGAAAATAAAACCATGCAAGAAGTACCGGTAGTTTCTTTTCAAGAAGATCAAACACCTATAAAATCTTGTATTATACCTGTCAATGAATATGAAACAAAACAAAAATTAGATGCATTACTTAGAGGCGCGCGTATAACTATATCCGTCTCCACTGAAAGTTCAGGAAAAATCCGAAAACAGAAAGGTTGGTTTCAAAAGGTAGTAGAAGTTGTGAGAGAAAGAAAACATCGGACATTAGACATCGCTTATGAAAGTACACAGCAGCCACAAAGTAAAAGTGAAGAAAACTTCAATAAAGATGTCAATTCTAAACAAGCACTTCAAGCAAAGCGAGATCAATTTGATTCTAAAATCAACAAAATCGTCAAGGATGAAGTACAACAGCAAGTGCAGAGAATTAAAGCCAGAGATAGACGTGAGTTGGACATATATGGGGAACAATATCGTGGCTTGAAGTGCGAAAGTGTAAGACAAGTGCGAAATGATGGCTGGTGGAATCCGCAAGATATTGGAGAAGTCTTGAACAACATTGTTAAGCGACTACTCGACGATCCGGAAGTTAGATCTTTGTTTACAGAGGTTATGTGGAAAATGCTGACAGACATAACAGTTCATATTTTAAAGGGAGCGGTTATATCGTTGATAAATTCTGTGCTATATTTATATTTATTTCCGTCATTTATTGATGCTTGGAATGCTAACAGCTGGACTATTGATACGAAAATAACTGAAACAACAGCTAAAACAACAATAACAACTAACATCATTTCGGACACGCCAAATGAAAAGGTGTCTGAGAAACCTGATATAAATTCTTAAAATTTCACCGTAGAATTCAGCAGGACACATTGCTCATTATGCAGTAAACCTAGAAGTGACGTCATAAAGTTGACACATTGCTTGTTATGAAATTATCCTTAAACCCACACAGAAGACTTTGATTTTAATGCAATTTGAGGCAATCTTGAATGACATTATATTCTCAAATATGTGTAACAGCATTCGTTATTACTTGATAAAACTTCTTAATAATCTAGCTAAGTATATATATTTCGCTTTAAAGGAGCGAAATAACATTTAAGTACCTCAGTCTCTATGTACAATTGTCTGTTGATTATAATTGATATATATTATATGTCATGATATGCTCTTTACAGTGTATTGTATTTATCGGCTATAATAATTGTGGTTATACTTTAATGTCGAATAAAATATCTGTCATTGTCATTGTCATATTACTTGATAAATGTGATATAATATTAGCTTAAATAGTTAAAAAGAAACAAAGAAGAAAAATAGAATACCTAGGTTGCATAAGTGTCTTTTCTTAATAACTTACTGATAAATGTGTTATTGGCATGGAGAATAATATTCGAAAGCCGATTCAAAAGTATTATCCCACGTTCTAGTTTTAGTAAACAAACATCTTGGTTTTAAAATTGCAACATGCTTTTCAAGCTCAAAGACGGCATTAAAATTTCTGGTCTGAATTCGAAGCCAAAGATGATTTTTAAAATTAAGTATGATTTTCAAATCCAAACCCGATGTTACAAAATTCGAGCTCAATCATTGCACCCAATGATTATCTTATCAAATGTGATTGTCGAATTTCATCCTGGATTTGAACCGAAACATCATACATGTATAGATCACACGAATTGCACATATTTTTCCAAGACCTGCCGTACCAATGTTACTATAACATTCGTTACGTTTGCAATATCTCATTTCAAACATGGATTTAGCTAGCCGATACAACCTCAGCATGGCATTCGAATCTCATAATATCAGCAGGGTATTTCAACAAAAAAGTGGTTTTCGAACCAGAAACAAGTTATTAAAAATACTAGTCCACTATTCGAACCTCTAAATGAGTTTCGAGCTATGATATTTAAAGGGTAATACTGGACAATTTTAAATTATTTTTGCAAAGATCTACAAAGCATCTACAACTGTGTAAAACATTTTGAATTTGATCGGAACATAAATAACTGTGTAACGTGCCCCGAGCGGAAGGCACATAAAACAGACTATTTGTCTCAGCATATATATACAATTTTTCTCGAAAAATGATTTCAACATATATGTTTGAACAAGGTATATTGTTTTTAACAATAGAATGAATTTTCCCTGAGCTGCTTTTCTCCAAAATGATTATAATGATTTCAGAGATGATCGGCATCAAAAAGAATAATCAAAGTAAGGATCGGATTGACATACTGAAACAATCTCCAGGACAATGAACCGCCTGGACAAATAATTGATTTCAAACTCTCAGGCACTCACCCTGAGCAAAATCAATCTAAAACAAAACAATCTTAAACTTACTTCCAGCACACTCTCGGCGCACACGCTAAGCAATAAAATATAAGGATCAATCATTCCAGACCATGATGGTTCGAACCAAAAGTTTCAACACATAATAAAAATCTTACAAAAATCATATCTGAGCACTTTAACTTTCAACCAGTGCTCAACAAAGTTATGAACAAATCACTATCAAAAAAACTTCAAGCAAAACGCCTTCAAACATACACTCAATACAAATCCCTGCTGAACAATAGTGTCTCAGTCCTATATGTGATATCCCGAGGAAAACCTCTTCGTCAGCAATAGTCTGAGAACACTGTCTAGACCTAAACCTATCCTTAAACCTTCTCTGAAGCTACCTTAGGGACACAAGTATCTCAGACTCATGTGTTTCCAGCAATTGTCTGGGGACACTTATCTATAAACCCTATCATCAACACTTACTCTGAAGCTACCTTAGGGACACAAATGTCTCAGACTCATGTGTTTCCAGCAATTGTTTGGGGACACGTATCTATAAACCCTATATATAAAGTTTTCAATGCAATTTAAATATGTTTGGTAAATTCCTTTTTGAAAATACTTTTTTAATAAAAATTATTTACAAAAATCAATATATGCGCTGCCACATCTTTTATTAGTTGTTTGTCACATTATTTGCAATTTTGGTTAACTTAAAATGTGCACGAATGGCATTTCAAAAAATTAAAATAGAAAAATCTCAAGCAAACATACTTTTAAAAGATTAAATGAACATTCTTCTTCTTCACCAAGAAACAATGATGTTTGTTGATTGATTTTAGTTAAAATGCGGACAACGATTTTTTTTCTTGAGGTATTATCCTTGCATGAATGACGATCATAGTATATGCACAGATGCGCACACAAGATCTGAGTTTACAATGGTAAGACGGACAATTTTGTCAGTATGTATCATAATATAGCTCTACTTGTCTTCTTTTCTTGACTAAGAGTCATGTTTGCAATTATTTTAAACCCAGATCACCCTTCTTTCATTCAATCCAATTTTCATAGCTTTGGAATCTGATTACAATAACATTATATGGCGAGACAATTACACAAATTTTTAAATCAAATTCAGTTATTTTAGTTTTAGCTGTATAACATACGTGTGTAGTTTAGAAGAAACAGCAAAAAACTTACACCAAAGACCTAAATTTAAATTTTAAAATACGAAAATTTTACAGGCACAACTCGTGTAGATAGTTTTTATACCACTCTTATTCCTGATGACATGCCACACTTATGGCATGCGGTTAGCAAAATAATTCTTAAACTATAGGTTTAACCCATAGTTTAACAGACTTAAACCCAGGGTTTAACAGTCTTAATCCTATAGTTTCAACTTTTCTGAATTAAAACTATAGTTTAAGACCTTAAACTGTATGTTTAACAGTTAAACCCTATGTTTAACAGTTAAACCCTATGTTTAAGACTCTTAAAGCTATAGATTAAACTTTTTTCTCTTAAACATATAGATTAAGGTCTTAAACTATAGGTTTAACTGTTAAACCCGTAGTTTAATACTTCATTTCACAGTTTTCTCTTAAACCTAAAGATTAAGACTTTAAACCATTGGTTTAACATTTTTGCATAATCCCATAGATTAAAGTTTCATTTTTCGTGTTTTTGTCTTAAAACTATATGATTAAAAGATTTAAATTCTTAAACCCGTAGATAGAAGTCTTAAACTATGGGTTTAAGCGCCGTTTGCACATTAATTACTTAAACTATATGTTCAACACTTAAACCCTAGGTTTAACAGCGGACCAATATAAACTACAGTATTAAGCCGTTCAACCAATTAAATCGCTCTTGGTATTTCACACGTGATTAGCGTTGTTGATATGGGAAATAAGTCGTCTGCTTATGGTCAAATACTGGAGTTTTGGATTTTGGACAGTATTTCATAGAAAGTTAAAGGAAAGCTAAGATACCACATCTATCCGAATATGGACAGTTTTGCAGTTTTCTCATTCGTATTCACAAGCAGAAGGAAAGCTTACACGCATTTTATCTTTTTGTTGTTGTTTTATTGTTGTTGTTGTTTGTTTGTTTTGGTGTTGTTGTTGTTTTTTTTTTTGGGGGGGGGGGGGGGGGGGTTGGAGACGATGGGACCTACCACCATGAGCAATTAACCAGTTTGTCGCGACATAAAATATAATATTGACAGAAAGATTGGATACACAAAATGATTTGACGTGAATAAAAATCATAATTATGCACTGCCGACGTCCGATCAAATCATTTTTATCAAGGTTAGCATTCTCAAATATATTTACTGTACACGTGGTGCAAACAGCATCGTCATTTACAATAACGAAATAAAACAACGTTGATGTAATATTATCCTGTTCAACAAACATCAGGGATCGACATAAAAACGCAGAGTGACCAAAACACAGGAAGTATACGTGTTAATTTTCTTGCAACACAAAATATGAATGCATAATTGCGACATTGTTAAATCCCTTTGATCAAAGTTTCATTTTACGTATTTTTGTCTTAAAACTAAATAATTAAGAAATTTAAATACGTAAACCCGTAGACAGTGCCTAGCCATGATATTCCTATTATACTACCCATTGAGCTAGCCATGATAACCCAAGAAGGTTGACAGCGCCCAGCCATGATAATCCTATTATACTACCGATTGAGCTAGCCGGGACATCCCATCAAGAAGGTTGACAGTGCCTAGCCATGATATTCCTATAATACTACCGATTGAGCTAGCCAGGACATCCCCAAGAAGGTTGACAGTGCCTAGCCATGATAATCCTATTATACTACCGATTGAGCTAGCCAGGACATCCCCCTAAGAAGGTTGACAGCGCCAAGCCATGATAATCATATAACGCTACCGATTGAGCTAGCCAGGACATCCCCCTAAGAAGGTTGACAGCGCCAAGCCATGATAATCATATTAAACTACCGATTGAGCTAGACATGACATCCCAACAATAAGGTTGACAGAGCCTAGCCATGATAATCCTATTATACTAACGATTGAGCTAGCCGGGACATCCCATCAAGAAGGGTGACAGTGCCTTGCCATGATATTCCTATTATACTACCGATTGAGCTAGCCAGGACAGCCCCCAAGAAGGTTGACAGCGCCTAGCCAGGATAATCCTATTATACTACCGATTGAGCTAGCCGGGACATCCCCCAAGAAGGTTGACAGTGCCTAGCCATGATAATCCTATCATACTACCGATTGAGCTAGCAGGGACATCCCACCAATACGGTTGAGAGCGCCAAGCCATGACAATCCTTTTATGCTACCGATCGAGCTAGCCAGGACATTCCCATGAAGGGTGAAAGCGCCTAGCCATGATAATCCTATTATGCTACCGATTGAGCTAGCCAGGACATTCCCATGAAGGGTGATAACGCCTAGCCATGATAATCCTATAATGCTACCGATTGAGCTAGCCAGGACATCCCAAGAAGGGTGAAAGCGCCTAGCCATGATAATCCTATTATGCTGCGATTGAGCTAGCCAGGACTACCCCCAAGAAGGTTGACAGTGCCTAGCCATGATAATCCTATTATGCTTCCGATTGAGCTAGCCAGGACATCCCCAAGAAGGGTGAAAGCGCCAAGCCATGATAATCCTATTATGCTGCGATTGAGCTAGCCAGGACAGCCCCCAAGAAGGTTGACAGCGCCTAGCCATGATAATCCTATTATGCTACCGATTGAGCTAGCCAGGACATCCCCCAAGAAGGTTGACAGTGCCTAGCCATGATAATCCTTTTATGCTTCCGATTGAGCTAGCCAGGACATCCCCCAAGAAGGTTGAGAGTGCCTAGTCATGATAATCCTATTATGCTACCGATTGAGCTAGGCAGGACATCCCCCAAAAAGGTTGACAGCTCCTAGCCATGTTAATCCTATTATACTACCGATTGAGCTAGCCAGGACATCCCCCTAAGAAGGTTGACAGCGCTAAGCCATGATAATCCTATTATACTACCGATTGAGCTAGCCAGGACATCCCCCCAAGAAGGCTGACAGTGCCTAGCCATGATAATCCTATTATCCTTTATCCTACCGATTGAGCAAGCCGGGACATCCACCAAGGTTGACAGCGCCTAGCCATGATAATGATATTACACAACCGATTGAGCTAGCCGGGACATCCACCCAAGAAGGCTGACAGTGCCTAGCCATTAAAATACTATTATACTACCAATTGAGCTAGCCGGGACATCCCCCAAGAAAGGGGACAGTGCCTAGCGATGATAATCCTATTATACTACCGATTGAGCTAGCCAGGACATCCCCAAAAAGGTTGACAGTGCCTAGCCATGATAATCCTATTATACTACCGATTGAGCTAGCCAGGATATCCCCAAGAAGGGTGACAACGCCTAGTTATGGTTATCCTATTATACTACCGATTGAGCTAGCCAGGACATCCCCCGAGAAGGGTGACGGCGCCTAGCCATTATAATCCTATTATACTACCGATTGAGCTAGCCAGGACATCCCCCAAGAAGGTTGAGAGTGCCTAGCCATGATAATCCTATTATGCTACCGATTGAGCTAGCCAGGATATCCCCAAGAAGGGTGACAACGCCTAGTTATGGTAATCCTATTATACTACCGATTGAGCTAACCAGGACATCCCCCAAGAAGGGTGAAAGCGCCTAGCCATGATAATCCTATTACGCTACCGATTGAGCTAGCCAGGACATCCCCCAAGAAGGTTGACAGCGCCTAGCCATGATAATGATATTACACAACCGATTGAGCTAGCCGGGACATCCACCCAAGACGGTTGACAGCGCCTAGCCATGATAATCCTATTACGCTACCGATTGAGCTAGCCAGGACATCCACCAAGAAGGTTGACATCGCCTAGCCATGATAATGATATTACACAACCGATTGAGCTAGCCGGGACATCCACCCAAGAAGGTTGACAGTGCCTAGCCATTATAATACTATTATACTACCAATTGAGCTAGCCGGGACATCCCTCAAGAAGGGGGACAGTGCCTACCGATGATAATCCTATTATGCTACCGATTGAGCTAGCCAGGACATCCCCCCAAGAAGGTTGACAGCGCCTAGCCATGATTATCCTATGACACTACCGATTGAGCTGGTCAGGACATCCCCCAAGAAGGTTGACAGTGCCTAGCCATGATATTCCTATTATGCTACCGATTCAGCTAGCCAGGACATACCCCCAAGAAGGATGACAGCGCCTAGCCATGATAATCCTTTTATGCTACGGATTGAGCTAGCCAGGACATCCCCCAAGAAGGGTGACAGCGCCTAGCCATGATAATTATATTACGCTACCGATTGAGCTAGCCAGGACATCCCCCAAGAAGGGTGACAGTGCCCAGACATGATAATCCTATTATGCTTCCGATTGAGCTAGCCGGAACATCCCCCAAGAAGGGTGACAGCGCCTAGCCATAATAATCCTATTACATTACAGATTGAGCTAGCCAGGACATCCCCCAAGAAGGTTGACAGCGCCTAGCCATGATAGTCCTATTATCCTTTATCCTACCGATTGAGCTAGCCGGGATATACCCCCAAGAAGGTTGACAGCGCCTAGCCATGATAATCCTAATACACTACAGATTGAGCTAGCCATAATATCCCCCAAGAAGGGTGACAACGCCTAGCCATGATAATCCTATTATGCTACCGAGTTAGCTAACCAGGACATCCTCAAGAAGGATGACAACGCCTAGTTATGATAATCCTATTACGCTACCGATTGAGCTAGACAGGACAATCCCCCCAAGACGGTTGACAGTGCCTAGCGATGATAATCCTATTATACTACTGATTGAGCTAGCCGAGACATTCCCTAAAGAAGGTTGACAGCGCCTAGCCATGATAATCCTAATATGCTACCGATTGAGCTAGCCAGGACATCCCCCAAGAAGGTTGACAGCGCATAGCCATGATAATCCTATTATACTACCGATTGAGCTAGCCAGAACATCCCCCAAGATAGGTGACAGCGCCTAGCCATGATAATCCTATAACGCTACCAATTGAGCTAGCCAGGACATCCCCCAAGAAGATTGACAGCGCCTAGCCATGATAATCCTATAACGCTACCAATTGAGCTAGCCAGGACATCCCCCAAGAAGGTTGACAGCGCCTAGCCATGATAATCCTATAACGCTACCAATTGAGCTAGCCAGGACATCCCCCAAAAAGGTTGACAGCGCCTAGCCATGATAATCCTATTGCGCTACCGATTGAGCTAGCCGGGACATCCCCCAAAAAGGGTGATAGCGCATAGCCATGATAATCCTACTACGCTACCGATTAAGCTAGCCAGGACATCCCCCAAAAAGGTTGACAGCGCCTAGCCATGATAACCCTATTACGCTACCGATTGAGCTAGCCAGGACATCCCCCAAGAAGGTTGCGGATAACACAATTAAAGGTAATTATCATGACATGTCAAAGGTAACCGGTTATTTTACTAAATAAATAACAAACATATATAAATAATATAAAATTATAGTGCCTCTAGCTGGGAGCGAACCCGCACCGTCACGGCGACAGCGCCTAGCCCTGCAATTCCTGCGACGCAAGGCACATTTCTGTGGTGGTTCAAACTGTTTGCAACTGGATTCATGTTCAGCGCCAAGTACGCGAGGTACTAATAGTGTTCGAGTGTAACCCAGTCCGCTCTTATAGTATCTGGAGATATTTTCAATCTGGAAAGTAGCCATTTCATATAAAACTCAAACAGTTACACATTAGGGTTTGTATGTTACACTGTATTTGCAAAGAATGTATTATATGTCCGTATCAAATAAGTGTCAAGAAGGATTTTTGTGAGAGTGTTTTACTCTATGGGATCGACCTGAAAAGCCGCTAGAATTGTTTCTCCAGTGACCGTTCCGAGGCGGTACCCCTTGGGTTCTCATTCTTGTTACTCGTTTGTAATGTCTGTTTTGAAATTGATATTTTAAAAACCATGCTGTCTCTTCCTGTCTTCTATGCACATGGGGAGTCTCAGGTAAAAGAAAGAAATTCAAAATCTAATAAAAATGTTGCTAGTAGGTGCGAACCGTTCAGAACGACTACAGGTACAGTACAACTTGTATACTTGTCTTGTAATTGTTTAAATGACACATTTGCCGATTTATACGGTTTCTCGGACAGTATCCGGACAGTGTAAGGAATATTACAGTATAAGGAATACAGTATGCAATCAGTAGGTTCGTATTATTCGAGTTGTGTATGTAAACAATATCTCGCTAGACCCAAAGTCGAGCATGATGTGACCTATAGACTGCTTTCTGTCTTGATGTTCCTTTAATTATATACCCTTCACGATCAACACAAATTTAAATAAACTAAACAACAAAATTTGAGTTAAAACTTGGTTTACATAATAGTAGAAATAAAAATAGTAACTCGATAGTTAATTTACGAATAGCGTAGAAAATTTAAGAGTGGCGTAAAATATCGTAACGATTGTATCGGTTGTAAAACTGATACGGAAATTTCCTATTTTGGAGTTCGTAAGGTGCTGAAAAATGTGCGGGAGGCTGCAAAATAAAGGATTGGAAAACGGACAATGTCCAATACGGAATTACTAATCTGACGAGTTGCATCAATTTTGCATGTTTACGCTGCACTATGCTAAAATCATTCATGGGTATATAATAAATACGGATATTCGGATCCCTTATATATAATTATAAACCCATTAGGATGCTCATGTAAAGACATCGCCTTCTAAAGAATAGACCCTAAGTTAATCAAATACCGTTTCGTAATTTTTTTATCGCGGAACTTGCTGCAGATTTGATAAACACCGCAGAAAACATTCACATGCAAACCCCCGCAATGACTGCCGAGTTATACAATTAACACAAGTGAGACAATCTTATGCAAATATATTATAATCTTTGTATTTTAACCCGTTTAATCATGAAAAGTTTATTATACAAACAACGAATAAATTATTAGGTAAGTTGCATATAAAGGGAGATGTGCAGGATTAATGAATAGAACAGATTTGCGAAAAGGGTTATTAATTAGTTGAATATCATTAATGGAACATCAAATATTGATTTGCACCCGAAATATTTCAAACACATATTTTATTTTAAAAAAAATAAGATGTATAAATGGTGTTTGCTAACCTATGCGACGCGCATAGGTTAGCTATTTTTGTATTTCCCTCGTAAAGCCGCGGTGGTTTTTGGGATTGTCACGTGATCACTTCAACCAAAATACGCATTCGGTGTACCTTGTCGACTATCGGCGTCGCCATTTGATTAAAAATGCCTGGGCAACCACGAATAGTAAGCTCAGCGATGAACTAAATATAGAAGGATCGCTAAATACAGAATGTATTTTTGTATAGGGATTTCTTCAGCGGATTGTTTTCAGGTCCGGTAAAATGGTAAAATTAACAGAAAACTTACTCCCGGAGGGTTTGAAACACTGGCGCTTGACCAGCCGCACCCCCCTGCCAACCCTTACTAATACGCCCTTTTTTATAAAAATGGTGTGAAGTCACTAATATTATTCCATTCTATTAAAATATGCGAAAATACACCGTCAAAATCGTATTCTTAAAAAATTATATTTCTATGTATATAATTGAATAATGGTCAGGAACGGCTCAAGACCCTAGCCCCGTTCGAGAGGCTGTTTCTCCTACAATACTGTGGGTTCCAGTCTGACAGCTGTTTGGTTCAATGCAAGAGGGTATGATCTAACAGTAAATGCCAGAAAGTCTCACCAAAAACTCGAAATACACGTAATATTCAACAAAAAACGGCCTCCGAAATGCAAGTTATTTTTTCATAGATTCTTCACCACCGTGCGACTTCCGGAAATCCCAGACGCTTTTGTTAGGAGCGTTCTGATTGGTCGAACGATTTGTGTGCAAAGTATTTCCCGGACTACGTCAATAGTTCTACCAATCAGAACGCTCCGACCAGAAGCGTCGGGGATTTCCAGAAGTCGCACGGGGGTGAAGAATCTATGAAAAAATAACCTGCATATCGGAGGCCGTTTTTTGTTGAATATTACGCGTATTTCGAGCCTTTGGTGAGACTTTTTGACAATTACTGTTAGATCTGTCCCTGTTACGTTGAACCAAACAGATGTCAGGCTGGAACTCACAGTATTGTAGGAGAAACAGCCTATCGAACGGGGCTAGGGTCTAGAGCCGTTCCTGACCATTATTCAATTATATACATAGAAATATAAAAAAAATTTAGAATACAATTTTGACGGTGTATTTTCGCATATTTTAGTAGAATGGAATAATATTAGTGTCTTAACACCATTTTTACAAAAAAGGGCGTATTAGTAAGGGCTGGTAGGGGATGGGGCGGCTGGTCAAGAGCCAGTGGTTTGAAATGTAGATTCAAGTGAAAAGTACACGTTACATAGATCAATCTTTTATGATTTTACCGAGTACACCTGCTCGACCCTGCACATCTCCCTTTAAGAAGAATGGTTATCATTTAAATATTGCATTTAATGGCTTCGTGCTAAGCTTAAACAATTCAAATGCTTAACAAATGGTTATCGTGCCGCGATAAACCAGATAAAGTATTTATGTAGTTCTTGTATTTACACTTCTTGGAATGTTAAGACCTTACGACAATATTTGTGAGAATTCGTGATCTAACGGCATTTTAATGGCTGTCGGAACAGTCGCGACTGACGCCTTTTCGCAGCAACTTCACAATGCTTTGTGCTAGGCTTTTGTTGTAGCCACGTCTCTGACCAAATGCAAAATAAAATCAGTCTAAAAACCTTTCATCGTTGGAAAGTGCAAGAAACCTGTAAATATTATAGACATACTAAAGTTAAAAGGTAAATAATGGAGGCATACCGATTTTATACAATTATTGTATTTAAGTGAGGTCGATAAATCACCTTATTGACCGAAACTGAAATGCAACAACTGCTTTATAATTAAATCTAAAGTTTTATAATAATTATAGGCCTACTTTCCAAAATTCTTATTTACCTTTGTGCCCGATCTATGCATTTATTTTAGTCCAATTGTTCTCTTTGCTGCAACTGGCGACATTACACATGTACATGTACAATGAATCGTAACACCCAAATAACCTCTTCAATGTTTTTTTTCCTGAACCAGAGATTTAAGCGGTTCCTGATCAAAGCGTCTTTATTTATTCATACATGTTGTTTACTTTTTTCTTTCCCGAATGGTGCCATTTTTGTTTCAAACGGTTGTATTCGTAGTGACGTCACAGCACTGTGGCGTATTTCGTACCTTAGTCGATTCGCACGTGAAAAATTTCGCCCTACGAGTCAATACTGAAGTCTATGACGTATCATGTGATCACATTTTATCCAATGGGAAACGTGAAATTAGTATTATTTAAATAATGATAAAATAATTTGATGAAATTAAAGAAAGACTTCTATTACGTCTACTTTAGGTTTTAATGACAAATAAAAAATAGTTAAAACCCGGGTTGTATGAAAGAAAAGCTTTATTTACATAGCATAGACATGCACGAAAAGTAAATGCCATTTGCACAACTCAGGAATTTGTAGATCGGCTAACGGCAAAAAGACAAATGGTGAAATGAATGTTCGTTTGCATATCACATAAACTTGTACTAATTTGTTCGTTTTCGACGATGGATGCGGCAGAACCTCAATCGGAGAGCAACGACTGCTCCGTACAGTCTTTGTAGCTATATAAATACCACTACCTTCGTGCACCGTAGATGCGCTATCTCAGCCCGGGAAAGACTCATTGACTTTTCAAAGAACGCCATACAATCTATGTGCATGAGGCACTGACAACCAACGCGTTCACCCTGTACCTTCTTATAGCTCCTGTGGCGTTGAAAGAGACCTTACTGCACTGCCATGGTGACCTTACGGCGAAACCACTGCGCTCTTATCAGTATTCCAAGAAAGGAAGTTTCTTTTATGCATGTTCTAATTGCAGCCCTTGCAATGCGTTCATTTTATCTACCTGCTTAATCAATGCGTTGTAAAGGCAATGCGTGATATCGTACTAAGCGCTAAGCGATGTTCTCCATTTATTCTTGGACGCCATGGGTTCACCATGAGAACCAGGTTGCAATAATATTTTCATGTTTGAAATAAAACAATTAAAAAAAATTACAGCGTCAACCCTTAATGGTGAAAGGCTTTTGCAAGCTATGTTTATTCAGTCTTTAGAACAAATAAGTTGGTAGGAAGGCATCTTTGTAATTAAAAGCAGTAGGCTCAGATACTCAGATGCTATCACGTTCGATTTCTAATCAGTGCTTTCTGTAGAGAAAATTGCTGACGAAGCAGATTCGAGAGCAATGAATACCGATAAGCTTTGTCTGGTTGCCTATCGTATTGTGTTTCTTACCTGTAACAAAGAAACTGGTTTTATGCTCTTAACGTTGCAATTTAGATAATGACATGTAGTATGTTATGCAAAAGAAATTCATTTTTTACTCATAAATTCATTGAAATTATTAAAATAAAAGCAAAAAATACATTTTTATAACTGTTACTCATACAACCTCCAATTTCTTCAACGAATAATCCAGGATTTCCATAATATTTTTACATTGATGACTGCTGATAAGGCCTTTATTAATGTCTCCAGTTATTAAGTCTCCCCCCCCCCTCTGGGGGAGACATATTGTTTTTGGCATGTCCGTCCGTCCGTCCGTCTTTCCGTCCGTCGGTCCGTCTGTCCGTCTGTCCATCTCGTCTATCACACTTCGTTTTCGCTCAATAACTTGCGTACCCTTTGACCCAGAGCCTTCAAACTTCATAGGGTAATAGTCCTTATTGAGTAGAAGAACCCTATTGATTTTGGGGTCAGTAGGTCAAAGGTTAAGGTCACAGGGGCCCGAAGAGTGAAAACCGTTTCGGCTCAATAACTCAAGTACCCTTTGACCCAGAGCCTTCAACCTTCATACGACAATAGCCCTTATTGAGCAGAAGAACCCTATTGATTTTGGTGTCAGTAAGTCAAAGGTCAAGGTCATAGGGGCCCGAAGAGTGAAAACCGTTTCTGCTCAATAACTTGAGAACCATTTGACCCAGGGACTTCAAACATCATAGGTTGTTATAGAGTAGAAGAACCCTATTGATTAGAGGGTCAGTAGGTCAAAGGTCAAGGTCACAGGGGCCTGAAGAGTAAAAATCATTTCCGCTCAATAACTGGAGTACCGTTTGACCCAGAGCCTTCAAACTTCATAGGGTGATAGCCCTTGTTGATTAGAAGAACCCTATTGTTTTGGGGTCAGTAGGTCAAAGGTCAAGGTCACAGGGGCCTGAAGAGTGAAAACCGTTTCCAATCAATAACAGGAGTTTTATTTTACCCAGAGCCTTCAAACTTCATACGATGGATGTCCTTATTGAGTACATGTAGAGGACTCCTATTGATTTTGGGGTCAGTAGGTCAAAGGTCAAGGTCGCAGGGGTCATGGCGCAGGGGGGGGAGACATTCGGTTTTCTCAAAAAACATCTAGTTTATTTAATGTTTTATCCATACTCGTAAAGTTTGCCGGTATTAATGCTTTTACGTTGATCAATTCAGTATCAACCAAAAAAATATTTTCTTCTTGAACTCAGTCTCCAAATAAAGCAAAATTGTCAGTTCTAGTTTATAAACCTAGTTTACGTTCAATAATCTACGGAAGCCTATTAGGGCCATTTTGTCTTAGTACTTTGGTATGGGGAATTAGGTCTTACGTGTTTTTTTCTCATGCGTTAGCTGTCATGTGTTAGGAAAGAAATTGGCGGTAAGCGAAGCAAAATGGCCGAAATTGGTGTATCTTCGAGTGAAACTACTTCGAATGAAAATACTGATGAAGTAAGTATTACTGTTTAATAAGTTTAATTTAATAATAATGTACATATTACAAATTTAAAAAGTGATGATGTTAAATTAACTTTCAGCTGTATAGCTAAGAACCACATGCTATAGGGTGTATTGTTACATTCGTGGCTTTAATATTTATGTTGTCATTGACATTGAACTTTAGGAGAATTTTGAGAGTTCTCCGGGAAATAGAATAATTTTAGCTTGCAACTTGTGTACTTGATGACCTAGAGTCTACCGAAATGCCCTGTATTTTGATGAACTCTGTGTCAAAGTCTAAAATGAGCCATGTTGGGTCAAAGACAAGTCATGGCAACCTTGAAAATTGCTGAAAATTGACATTTTGGTCTTAATGTTAATTTCTCCCGGTTATTCGTAAAACCATCTGTAAATTTAAAAAGAAAGGTTACCAACATGATATTTTAGAGCGCTCTGCAGGCCTGGTGATTAACCCATCTACAGTTGATCATTATGCTTACCTCTTTGGTTGCACGACGGTGGCAGGGGTTTAAGAGTTTATGAAAGTTTATGGGGAAATCTTTTCTAAAAAGAACCTAGAAGCTCGATTTGTTTCTTTTATCCCTGTCATCGTGTTCTTGCTGATTTTACTCCAGGTGCTCTGGTCTCTGTAAGATCATTGAGTACCCGCCCTTTGGCTTTGCAATGCTATTAAATTCTTATGTTTATATGTTTGTATGCTTTTGCATGCAACATTGTTGAGCTGATGGGTGGGTTGGAGTTATTTCACCAAGACAATTTGTACTTGTTTTGTGATACGAGAACCTGTTGGGGCAAGTGTGAGGTTGGTGCACCCTAGAACCTGGTTTAAACCCCCAGTGGCAATTTGTTTTGCCACTGACCGTTCCAAGGCGGTAACCCCTCCGGTTCTCACTTTCGTTATTTGTTTGTGGCGTCCAGTTTGAAACTGATTTTTGTAATACCATGCTCTCTTTTCCTCTCTACTTTTTGGCTGTGTGGGGAGGCTGTGTATGCTGGATGTGGCCATTCCTGATATGCATATTTCATTTTTTTCTTTAAAACACAGTCTAATAGTTTTAAAATATGTGTTTTAATGTGGAGCGTATTTGGTTATAAGTTATACTTAGATGAACTCTAAAGTCGAGTAAGACCTATATTGCCAAAGTTCAGTTTTGAATGTTAGAAATTTTAACACCAGACACACCTAAACATAAGCTTCCATTATTTTTTATAACAATTGACAATTGATCTTGACTATTGTTTAAATTATTCCTTTGTAGCATGTGAGCAGCTTTGCGGTCTGTGACCTTGTTTACTTAAATGAGATATACTTCAACAATTGGTTTGACCTTTACTTTACAGGGCCTAGAAGGAAGAAGAGCTCGTGTAAAGGAGCTCATTAGAAAAATAGGTGTTGAGTCAAAGAAACGGAAAGTGAAGAAGGCAAAGGAGACAGCGATGAAGGCAAAGAAAGAGGAGCCAGTTGCAAAGACTCTAAAGGTAAATATAGTTCTATAATAAAGTACAGTGCACTCAAAAAGCAACATCCAGGGCTCTGACAGTTCCATTCTGTCAATCTGGCAATCCATACATTTATAATATATTGCTCTCACATATATTGATTGACCTGTCTGTGTGATTAACTGTATAGTTCTTCCTCTCACAATCCGGCAAGTTGGATTTCAATGAAACTTGGTAAACCTGTTCCTCGGTTGAGGCTCTTTCAGAATTATTGAAAGAATTTTGTTCCTTTAAGAGCTCTGGTTTGCAAGTTAGCCACTTAGTTTATAAAGGATTAGGAAAACTTTACATATTTATCTTATAAATATATGCGTTGGACTTGCAAAACTGTTTACAGAATTCTGGTTGCCATGGCATATAAAATGATTGGGGTAGTAAAAAGTGGGAGATATAAAAATGTACATGTCAGCTAACGGGCTTTAGTCTTGGGGGGATCCAGAGTGAGTTTAGTGGTGTAGCTGAAACCCCTTTTGGATCAGCAATATTTAATTTTCATGGGGATTTTAGCTAGAAAATTGCAAAATTAAAACAACTTCAAGTCTGCCCTAAGCGAACCCCCTTTTTGCAAAACTTGCATCAGACAGTGGTTAGTCATCCAAATCTTTATTTTTGTCAGTAATTCTGAATATTAGACAAACAGTACTAATGATATACTGTTTCAATTTAAACAAGATCATGGACATACTCTTGTTGTTTTATTGCCAGAGTTACCCACATGATAAATCAGTGATTCAAATTTGTTAAAAAAAGCATATTAACCCCCCTTCCCCACCAGCCCCCAAAGTGATGACTTAAAAAAGTATACATAAGAGATAAGACATGAGAAATTACATATGAGAGATAAGACCTAAGACGTTACACATAAGAGATAAGACCTAAGAAGTTACACATAGGAGAAAAGACCTAGGAAGTTACACATAAGACATAAGGCCTTAGAAGTTACACATAGGAGATAAGACCTAAGAAGTTACACATAAGAGATAAGACATAAGACGTTACACATAAGAGATAAGACCTAAGAAGTTACCCATAGGAGATAAGACATAAGAAGTTACAACAACATAAGAAGTTACACATAAAAGATCAGACCTAAGAATTAACACATACGAGATAAGACATAAGAAGGTGCACATAAGAGATAAGACATAAGAAGTAAGTGACCATTAAAGCAAAGATTTCTATCTGAAGAGTAGTCTGTCGTATCATAAAAAAATGTTTCATTGATAACATGTCTATTTTGTCATATTTATATTGGGACAAGGCCTTGGAAATAGCCAAAATTGCAATTTAGGGATTGTCATCAGTATAGCAATTTGTTTTTTTTCTCATCAATGGTTATCAACTTTGACCAGTATTACTGAGCTTTTCATCACGTGACACTAGCTATGCATTTATTGCATTTAATTAAATCCACTGAGGTATTTTGTCAGTCAGGGAATAAAAATAGATTTTTGAGATTTCATTCCAATTGATATCAATATCAATAACTCGCATGCAGAGTTTCTAATCAGTATCTTACACAGTTTTTCCACAAATCTTTTTTAATGGAGCAAAATGGCCGAAAATTGAAAATCGTTACAATGCTTTAACACAAAACTGGCATGAAATTTAAATAAACATCAGATCAAATTCGAAAATGGGTAATTTTGCATCAACCAATAAACGTCAATTTTGAAAATAGCAAACTTGATCATTTTGGGCTTGCCATCACTCTTATAATTTCATTATAATATATTGATATTTCTTACTCGAGTCTTATGTAAACATTAAAATAACTTTCTGATTAATTCTGATTAATAATATCATTGCTGAATTGCTGGTGAGCAGAAACAGAGATCTTGATCGTCTTGTCTGATGCAGCAGAATATTGAATTAAATATTGGACCGTAATTACTCATCTTTGTATTTTATCTTTACTTTTTTATCTTTACAGAGAAAACGAGGTCAAGGCAGGTATAAAGAATACATGATTCAGATTGGCTACAGGAATGAAAAGGAAATAAAAGGAAAGAATAAAGAAAAGTATATACAAGTCACAGCAAGAAAGGTGGTGGTATAAGAACATTCCATTATCCTAAGGATCAGCCGCAGACTGTTGAACATTTGATAGAGTATGGAAAAAGCGTATTTTTCCCTGATGGCAAAAATAAGCGGGGTTGTGTCTCGAAAATGGAAGTTAAAATGAGTACACACAACGGGAATGTAATTGAACACTTTGTTAATAATGATGGAACTGAATGTTCGGTGCAAGAATACTTAAAATGTATGGGCATATATTCATCACAGATTTTTTTGTATATTGAGAACTCGAGATCTATCAGAAATTACAAGTGATGGCAATGATGGGGGAACAGAAGCAAACCCCAATAAATTCACTCAAAGCTACTGATAAATTAAGAAATGGAGAACAAAATCAACACGTGCAAAAAGAAAATCCAGAACAATCATTTTAGACTGTTGATGACGTCAGTAATGAGGGAAAAGAATATCAGAACAAGTTTTTATTATTATGTTTAATTTGTATTACTTTTGATTAAATCAGTTTCATAACTACTGTTTGTTGTTAGTCACCGACCGGTATTAAGGACTCTATCTATGTTTGTCTGTTCGTCTGTCCTCTGTTACATTTTTCGTGTGAAAACTGTAGAACTTTGGCAGAACTTGGTCACGGTCGGGTGACCTGGAAAATGCCTATTTTATAGAAAATGTGGAAATTATCTTACTTAATATACTTTGTGTAGTAAACCAGAGTTATTATACCCCTCGCAAACAATATTTGCTGCGGATATACTGTAATCAGGGGCTTTATTTGAATCAGCTTGTCCATCCGTCTGTATACAAGAACTTTTCCTACAGATATTAAACATCATATACATGTTTGTTTACAGTAGTTTTCGGATCTTAAAGGTAAGGTCACGGGGAATTCTTACTATTTTCACTTTTTGGCCAACTTAACTTGAAAGGGAATTCGCAGACAGAAATAATATGCATATTTAGGTTTATTACTCTGGATATCATTTTATAAAACAGAATTTTAATCATTCAACATGTAACGATTTAATTCGTCATATTCATTACTATCTCCCAGATCTTTAAAAATACAAATCCACCATTGAATTCCCTGGCGTCTTAATGATCCCCACCAAGCCTCGATTCTTTGGTTAGAAACACTTCTCCCGTATCAAAACTATTAAGACCAGGCATACTGACTCTATCATGTTATCGGAAAAACGGCTGAAGTAGTGCCAACGCTGTATTTTCTGTTCCATTGTCACAACAAAGGATTCATTGTTCAACTTTTAGTTCTTTCAATGCTTCAAGATAATACATAGCAATTACAGCAGGGTTGTTATTGCTCTGCGCAACTTCTAACCAAAGTATTCGTCTGCTGTAACCATCAATTGCGCCATGAATGCAAAACCCGAAAGGTTTATTATATCCATCGACGTGCCATACATAATTTGGGCCCTTAAATCTGTACTTCCGTCTCTTCAGTCTGTGCGCCTTCCGAAGTTTTATTCCATCAGGGTCAATT
>JAZAYU010000418.1:280916-328334 GCA_038501625.1 Corbicula japonica | reverse complement strand
AGTCTCCAAATAAAGCAAAATTGTCAGTTCTAGTTTATAAACCTAGTTTACGTTCAATAATCTACGGAAGCCTATTAGGGCCATTTTGTCTTAGTACTTTGGTATGGGGAATTAGGTCTTACGTGTTTTTTCTCATGCGTTAGCTGTCATGTGTTAGGAAAGAAATTGGCGGTAAGCGAAGCAAAATGGCCGAAATTGGTGTATCTTCGAGTGAAACTACTTCGAATGAAAATACTGATGAAGTAAGTATTACTGTTTAATAAGTTTAATTTAATAATAATGTACATATTACAAATTTAAAAAGTGATGATGTTAAATTAACTTTCAGCTGTATAGCTAAGAACCACATGCTATAGGGTGTATTGTTACATTCGTGGCTTTAATTTTATGTTGTCATTGACATTGAACTTTAGGAGAATTTTGAGAGTTCTCCGGGAAACAGAATAATTTTAGCTTGCAACTTGTGTACTTGATGACCTAGAGTCTACCGAAATGCCCTGTATTTTGATGAACTCTGTGTCAAAGTCTAAAATGAGCCATGTTGGGTCAAAGACAAGTCATGGCAACCTTGAAAATTGCTGAAAATTGACATTTTGGTCTTAATGTTAATTTCTCCCGGTTATTCGTAAAACCATCTGTAAATTTAAAAAGAAAGGTTACCAACATGATATTTTACAGCGCTCTGCAGGCCTGGTGATTAACCCATCTACAGTTGATCATTATGCTTACCTCTTTGGTTGCACGACGGTGGCAGGGGTTTAAGAGTTTATGAAAGTTGATGGGGAAATCTTTTCTAAAAAGAACCTAGAAGCTCGATTTGTTTCTTTTATCCCTGTCATCGTGTTCTTGCTGATTTTACTCCAGGTGCTCTGGTCTCTGTAAGATCATTGAGTACCCGCCCTTTGGCTTTGCAATGCTATTAAATTCTTATGTTTATATGTTTGTATGCTTTTGCATGCAACATTGTTGAGCTGATGGGTGGGTTGGAGTTATTTCACCAAGACAATTTGTACTTGTTTTGTGATACGAGAACCTGTTGGGGCAAGTGTGAGGTTGGTGCACCCTAGAACCTGGTTTAAACCCCCAGTGGCAATTTGTTTTGCCACTGACCGTTCCAAGGCGGTAACCCCTCCGGTTCTCACTTTCGTTATTTGTTTGTGGCGTCCAGTTTGAAACTGATTTTTGTAATACCATGCTCTCTTTTCCTCTCTACTTTTTGGCTGTGTGGGGAGGCTGTGTATGCTGGATGTGGCCATTCCTGATATGCATATTTCATTTTTTTTCTTTAAAACACAGTCTAATAGTTTTAAAATATGTGTTTTAATGTGGAGCGTATTTGGTTATAAGTTATACTTAGATGAACTCTAAAGTCGAGTAAGACCTATATTGCCAAAGTTCAGTTTTGAATGTTAGAAATTTTAACACCAGACACACCTAAACATAAGCTTCCATTATTTTTTATAACAATTGACAATTGATCTTGACTATTGTTTAAATTATTCCTTTGTAGCATGTGAGCAGCTTTGCGGTCTGTGACCTTGTTTACTTAAATGAGATATACTTCAACAATTGGTTTGACCTTTACTTTACAGGGCCTAGAAGGAAGAAGAGCTCGTGTAAAGGAGCTCATTAGAAAAATAGGTGTTGAGTCAAAGAAACGGAAAGTGAAGAAGGCAAAGGAGACAGCGATGAAGGCAAAGAAAGAGGAGCCAGTTGCAAAGACTCTAAAGGTAAATATAGTTCTATAATAAAGTACAGTGCACTCAAAAAGCAACATCCAGGGCTCTGACAGTTCCATTCTGTCAATCTGGCAATCCATACATTTATAATATATTGCTCTCACATATATTGATTGACCTGTCTGTGTGATTAACTGTATAGTTCTTCCTCTCACAATCCGGCAAGTTGGATTTCAATGAAACTTGGTAAACCTGTTCCTCGGTTGAGGCTCTTTCAGAATTATTGAAAGAATTTTGTTCCTTTAAGAGCTCTGGTTTGCAAGTTAGCCACTTAGTTTATAAAGGATTAGGAAAACTTTACATATTTATCTTATAAATATATGCGTTGGACTTGCAAAACTGTTTACAGAATTCTGGTTGCCATGGCATATAAAATGATTGGGGTAGTAAAAAGTGGGAGATATAAAAATGTACATGTCAGCTAACGGGCTTTAGTCTTGGGGGGATCCAGAGTGAGTTTAGTGGTGTAGCTGAAACCCCTTTTGGATCAGCAATATTTAATTTTCATGGGGATTTTAGCTAGAAAATTGCAAAATTAAAACAACTTCAAGTCTGCCCTAAGCGAACCCCCTTTTTGCAAAACTTGCATCAGACAGTGGTTAGTCATCCAAATCTTTATTTTTGTCAGTAATTCTGAATATTAGACAAACAGTACTAATGATATACTGTTTCAATTTAAACAAGATCATGGACATACTCTTGTTGTTTTATTGCCAGAGTTACCCACATGATAAATCAGTGATTCAAATTTGTTAAAAAAAGCATATTAACCCCCCTTCCCCACCAGCCCCCAAAGTGATGACTTAAAAAAGTATACATAAGAGATAAGACATGAGAAATTACATATGAGAGATAAGACCTAAGACGTTACACATAAGAGATAAGACCTAAGAAGTTACACATAGGAGAAAAGACCTAGGAAGTTACACATAAGACATAAGGCCTTAGAAGTTACACATAGGAGATAAGACCTAAGAAGTTACACATAAGAGATAAGACATAAGACGTTACACATAAGAGATAAGACCTAAGAAGTTACCCATAGGAGATAAGACATAAGAAGTTACAACAACATAAGAGGTTACACATAAAAGATCAGACCTAAGAATTAACACATACGAGATAAGACATAAGAAGGTGCACATAAGAGATAAGACATAAGAAGTAAGTGACCATTAAAGCAAAGATTTCTATCTGAAGAGTAGTCTGTCGTATCATAAAAAAATGTTTCATTGATAACATGTCTATTTTGTCATATTTATATTGGGACAAGGCCTTGGAAATAGCCAAAATTGCAATTTAGGGATTGTCATCAGTATAGCAATTTGTTTTTTTTCTCATCAATGGTTATCAACTTTGACCAGTATTACTGAGCTTTTCATCACGTGACACTAGCTATGCATTTATTGCATTTAATTAAATCCACTGAGGTATTTTGTCAGTCAGGGAATAAAAATAGATTTTTGAGATTTCATTCCAATTGATATCAATATCAATAACTCGCATGCAGAGTTTCTAATCAGTATCTTACACAGTTTTTCCACAAATCTTTTTTAATGGAGCAAAATGGCCGAAAATTGAAAATCGTTACAATGCTTTAACACAAAACTGGCATGAAATTTAAATAAACATCAGATCAAATTCGAAAATGGGTAATTTTGCATCAACCAATAAACGTCAATTTTGAAAATAGCAAACTTGATCATTTTGGGCTTGCCATCACTCTTATAATTTCATTATAATATATTGATATTTCTTACTCGAGTCTTATGTAAACATTAAAATAACTTTCTGATTAATTCTGATTAATAATATCATTGCTGAATTGCTGGTGAGCAGAAACAGAGATCTTGATCGTCTTGTCTGATGCAGCAGAATATTGAATTAAATATTGGACCGTAATTACTCATCTTTGTATTTTATCTTTACTTTTTTATCTTTACAGAGAAAACGAGGTCAAGGCAGGTATAAAGAATACATGATTCAGATTGGCTACAGGAATGAAAAGGAAATAAAAGGAAAGAATAAAGAAAAGTATATACAAGTCACAGCAAGAAAGGTGGTGGTATAAGAACATTCCATTATCCTAAGGATCAGCCGCAGACTGTTTAACATTTGATAGAGTATGGAAAAAGCGTATTTTTCCCTGATGGCAAAAATAAGCGGGGTTGTGTCTCGAAAATGGAAGTTAAAATGAGTACACACAACGGGAATGTAATTGAACACTTTGTTAATAATGATGGAACTGAATGTTCGGTGCAAGAATACTTAAAATGTATGGGCATATATTCATCACAGATTTTTTTGTATATTGAGAACTCGAGATCTATCAGAAATTACAAGTGATGGCAATGATGGGGGAACAGAAGCAAACCCCAATAAATTCACTCAAAGCTACTGATAAATTAAGAAATGGAGAACAAAATCAACACGTGCAAAAAGAAAATCCAGAACAATCATTTTAGACTGTTGATGACGTCAGTAATGAGGGAAAAGAATATCAGAACAAGTGTTTATTATTATGTTTAATTTGTATTACTTTTGATTAAATCAGTTTCATAACTACTGTTTGTTGTTAGTCACCGACCGGTATTAAGGACTCTATCTATGTTTGTCTGTTCGTCTGTCCTCT
The DNA here is from genome assembly GCA_038501625.1 of Corbicula japonica. Lineage (NCBI taxonomy): Eukaryota > Metazoa > Mollusca > Bivalvia > Venerida > Cyrenidae > Corbicula > Corbicula japonica. The sequence continues at coordinate 323,963 of JAZAYU010000418.1, read as the reverse complement.
GTTACATTTTTCGTGTGAAAACTGTAGAACTTTGGCAGAACTTGGTCACGGTCGGGTGACCTGGAAAATGCCTATTTTATAGAAAATGTGGAAATTATCTTACTTAATATACTTTGTGTAGTAAACCAGAGTTATTATACCCCTCGCAAACAATATTTGCTGCGGATATACTGTAATCAGGGGCTTTATTTGAATCAGCTTGTCCATCCGTCTGTATACAAGAACTTTTCCTACAGATATTAAACATCATATACATGTTTGTTTACAGTAGTTTTCGGATCTTAAAGGTAAGGTCACGGGGAATTCTTACTATTTTCACTTTTTGGCCAACTTAACTTGAAAGGGAATTCGCAGACAGAAATAATATGCATATTTAGGTTTATTACTCTGGATATCATTTTATAAAACAGAATTTTAATCATTCAACATGTAACGATTTAATTCGTCATATTCATTACTATCTCCCAGATCTTTAAAAATACAAATCCACCATTGAATTCCCTGGCGTCTTAATGATCCCCACCAAGCCTCGATTCTTTGGTTAGAAACACTTCTCCCGTATCAAAACTATTAAGACCAGGCATACTGACTCTATCATGTTATCGGAAAAACGGCTGAAGTAGTGCCAACGCTGTATTTTCTGTTCCATTGTCACAACAAAGGATTCATTGTTCAACTTTTAGTTCTTTCAATGCTTCAAGATAATACATAGCAATTACAGCAGGGTTGTTATTGCTCTGCGCAACTTCTAACCAAAGTATTCGTCTGCTGTAACCATCAATTGCGCCATGAATGCAAAACCCGAAAGGTTTATTATATCCATCGACGTGCCATACATAATTTGGGCCCTTAAATCTGTACTTCCGTCTCTTCAGTCTGTGCGCCTTCCGAAGTTTTATTCCATCAGGGTCAATTTGTCTCATAAGTGACAGTACTGTGTCTCTATGTAATTTTAGTTTGTGGTCATTTATCAAAAGTTTCCACATGGAACGGTAACCTATACACCGCCCACTATTTTTAATTTCGTTTGATATGCACTCCATAACAGTCTCATAAGGTGTGTATGCCAATCGACGTCTTAAGTTATATCTTTTCAGAACTTTTTTCAGCTGCCGAAATGATATTCTGATGTTATTCACCACAAACAACCGTAATACAATTTCGGTATATGTAAATACACAGTGAAAATATATTTCAATCAACTCGTATCTTGTATTATACCTCTTACAGGTATGTTGGATGGTCAATAGCAGATGTTACCGGGAACACCGCAAAGCCATACAATCAGCTTAGACACATTCATTATATACGGCATCTGAAAATGAGAACGAAAACAATTGTATATATACTGAAAGGATAAAGAAACGCAGGGTAACAATTCGATAGGCAGGTTCGAAAGCTCATGCTCCACGACGGTTTACACTGAGGCAGTGGAGACAAGTTTTATTCACTTTCGACACATGTTAAGGTGTATCATGACCTAATAACTCAATACACAAAGTTTCACTTTATTTGGAGAACGCGTTCTTAATATATCGGAACAAATGTTACCCTGCGTTTCTTTATCCTTTCAGTATAATTCTATCATATCATATCAGGTTTAATGCCCCTATTAGACACCCAGTGTTGACTAGTTTTTGAGTCAGGTACTCGTTAGCGTTGACCGTCATTCCTGGGTTCTATGATCATACCCTGTACTAAACACTGTGTCGTTTCTTGGTGTTACCAGTACTGGACACCATACTGTGATACCAAAGTACCAAGTTTGTCCATCGAAATATATAACTATACCGATCGGGATTCGATACCACTAACAAGGCATTAAGTATGCTTGTGAAAAACAGTGGTTCATGATAAATAAAATATATTATCTACAGTGATCGTTGGTCGTTAATTTATAAGATGTTGAAAGTTAGATTTGATTATACTTACCTAAATTATCATTGAGGAAATGTTTTTTCATCAGAAGAAACTTTCGGCCATGTTGCTCGTAAACGTTCTTTTTCCGCCAATTTCTTTTCTAACACATAATAGCTAACACGTAAGAAAAAACACGTAAGACCTAATTCCTCATACAAAAGTACTAAGACAAAATGGCCCTAATAATCACTCTTTTGGACATTTCTTGTTCGGTTATTTATTACTCTTACTTAATATATAATAGCAACATCAAATGTGTAGTTTGTGTATACAATTTAACATGGCATCAACTGATAATTTTATTTTATCGGAAGATGCTGATGGGACCTACCGGTATGTAAGATAAGTATTTCCAATAATGTGTTATAAAGGCCAGCTGCAATCGTATTCCCCTTTTCGTTAAGATTTTTTTTTTTTGATTATTTAAATATTTGTTTGTCTCGTTTTTCTTGGTTTTAAGTTTACTTCATTTGTCTGAATATTTTTTCTGAAAATGTCTTTTTCTTTTTTCGTATTATTTTGTTGTATTTATTATATAAGATGAAGTTTGTGTTCTAAACTTCATTCGATAGGCCGATTGAAAAAAGTAATCTAGTCAAGAGCAATTCGTTTTTTATGAAAACATCAAACAACATTAAGCTTATCGAAATGGATATAACCTAAATTTAAAAAATTCGGTATTTTCTTGATAAAGAAAAAGAGTTCGAAAATTCGAAATAAAGAGTGATAATTTTAAATAGAGTTCTTACTGACTTCCCTTTTGGAAGATTATTTTACTATGTTTTTTATTAAAATTGACAATATTTTATCTATAAGTGGTCTTTATAATGAAAATATTAGGTATAATGGCTGGCAACATGAAAAACGATACATTTTAATAAAAGTGTATTTATCCTTCAATGAAAATCTATAAATGGGCTATTTTTGAAAACATACATGTATAAAATTATCAGTGGAACAACTATGAAAACTACATTTCTCATAAAAGGAGGCCATCTTGAATAAAACCGGAAGATGGTGTTTTCTGAAATTCCTCCATATCTAAAATCAAATATATTTACTTAAATAAATCTTTTATTTTAAAAAGTTTCATGCTTTAATCACAAAGTGCAGTATTTTTCCTTTAGCCGCTTTACTCAATTGATGCTCAGAACGTCTTGAACAACGAAACGGATATCGCGTAAACACTTGTATACAATATTATAAAATGGTCATCTGTGAACATATTGTCAGGCTTTAAACAAAACAGCAAAAAGTTTGACCCTGGAATCGAAAGTATTTTTCGTTAATTATCAACATCGATCTATAAGCAAATATATCTTTATTTGCGATGTTTTTTCTTTAATATAGTTGTTTAAAACATATCATTTTGATTTAAAACTAATATATGTTTGCTAGCTTTAAAAAATCAGTATGCAAAAATTATGGATTTTGAGTTTTAACTGCTAACAAAAATGTATAAACAATGTATGGAACTAGGACAATAGTTTTTCAATGACGTTCATGAGCGGACTATGACGCTAAGGTTACTGTCTGATCGTATAAATAGCGAGATAACAGCTGAAGTTGTCCAGTAGGCTGGAAACACCGAGGCGAAAGCCTTTGTAAGCCTATAAGCTGTTCTTTACCTTTCAACTTGCCGGCGCGAGAGAAAGATCTAGTGAGTGGTGAGTTTAATTATTGTATTTATTCTTAAAAGATTTTAAGGGAAAGGCACAGCCTTCTTAATTTATATTGTATAATTATACATGGTTTTCATATGCAAGTGTACTTATAACAGTACTTCTAGCTGTCAAACAATTGGATGCTATTATGAGGCCCATTTGATTGTTCAACCCTATGCGTGTATAACCGTAGTAAAGTTATATTTTCACCATCAATGTCTACAATTACTCACTTTAACGTGAGTAAATTAATTATTTCCTTATCTCATAATACGTAAAAAACACAAACAAAAACTAGGAATAGGTCGTTGTATTCAGCGGTAATATACATGTACATTAAAATTTTCAAATGTCTGTAAAGTCCAAGTTCAAGTTGCTCAAAAACTGTCCAAAGAGGTAGAAATCAGTGGGCCTGTAGTGTGCGAACCGTCCGAATGAAAAGCTGACATCCGTAGTTCTGGCTATTTAGCAGTCCAGAAGACGAACGGAAAACTTTCAACACATCTGGATAAAGCTTCGTCTAATAGTACCACTCGAACCTGAAACTAGTGAATGGCCTTAAAATATCCATATTTCTTACATGATAAATAAATATATTGTTTATGACTAAGAGAAAACAGCAAAACTCGAAACACCTGAAACAAAAATAAACACTTTATTTACACCCATTTTTCAATTTATTCTCTGAAAGTTCTGTTAAACCTCGACAACCATCCAAAAATAATATTAACAACCTATAGGGCGGGTGGGCGGGTGCCGACATGTTTACCGCTGAATAGAAACGCCTCGAATGGTGTACACAGATAAAACCAACACTTAAATAGCCTAATCGCACGAGATACACGCACCTTTTCCCTCCACACTGACAATTACCGTCAAGTTCGTATTATTCGAAACGGAAATAATTTCATTTACTCACTTTAACGTGAGTAAATTAATTATTTCCTTATCTCATAATACGTAAAAAACACAAACAAAAACTAGGAATAGGTCGTTGTATTCAGCGGTAATATCGAATCAAACAAAGAGAGACAACTGATGAGAACTGCAGTTGAAAGGCATTTACATTTATAAAAATCTTAAATTGTCACACCTTTTGTAACTCGCATGCGTCGTTTCAACCTTTGAAAAGATTGTACTTCATACTATCAACAAAATGAAAACAAATTTACTCATTTATAATTTCACCAAATAATCTGGAACCATCACGGACACCTCAGCCACTGTCAAAAAACAATGTTAAGCACTTGTTTTGTTAACAACTGGTCTACAACAAAGTAGGTCTCAGGATCGTGTCATCAATCTTCAAAGAAACTGAATTTTCAAAAACCACATTAACTACAAATGTACTTATTTGACACCAACGGCACCAGAGAACGTGTATCAAACACAAATAAAACACAGAAACCACAACATTGAGTTCAGGTAACATATCAAACACATATTACACAATTAACACAAGACTTAATCACAAACCAACGGCATCTGTGTGCGTAAAAACCAGACACGTTAACATATGCAAGACGACAACAAGAACTGGCTAAAATTTTACTCAACAAACAAGAAAACTGCCCAGGCTACATAACTGACACTGCAAACAAACAGCAACAGTTCGTATACAAGACGACAACAAGAACTGGCTACAATTTTTCTCAACAAACAAGAAAACTGCACAGACTACATAACTGACACTGCAAACAAACAGCAACAGTTAGTATACAACACGACATCAAGAACTGGCTACAATTTTACTCAACAAGCAAGAAAACTGCACAGACTACATAACTGACACTGCAAACAAACAGCAACAGTTTGTACATAACTGACACTGCAAACAAACAGCAACAGTTCGTATACAACATACTTGGCACCGGGGGCCACACAACAACGGCACCGGGGGCCGTGTTCTCAAACACATAAAACACAAAATACTTGGCACCGGGGGCCACACAACAACGGCACCGGGGGCCGTGTTCTCACACATAAAACACAAAATACTTGGCACCGGGGGCCACACAACAACGGCACCGGGGGCCGTATTCTCAAACACATAAAACACAAAATACTTGGCACCGGGGGCCACACAACAACGGCACCGGGGGCCGTGTTCTCAAACACATAAAACACAAAATACTTGGCACCGGGGGCCACACAACAACGGCACCGGGGGCCGTGTTCTCAAACACATAAAACATAAAATACTTGGCACCGGGGGCCACACAACAACGGCACCGGGGGCCGTGTTCTCAACACATAAAACACAAAATACTTGGCACCGGGGGCCACACAACAACGGCACCGGGGGCCGTGTTCTCAAACACATAAAACACAAAATACTTGCTGTTTTCTTTAGAGTGCTAAAATAGATCAAATCACATCTCTGAAATCTCATAAGAAACTTCCTTCCAAATCGAAGTTTAAATTAAGGTTTAGCCATTTCAGTAATATGTAATAATAATGTATTAGCTTTCTAACGAATACATCCAGAGAGACACATTTTCAACCAATCATCCTTACACGGATTAACAAACGTCTGCTACATGATTCCACAATTAAAATACCAGGTTTATTTTTGACTAACTAACCTTTTTTCTGAATAATCTTCGATAATTACATGGCTCTCCTTACCGGCGAAAATTACAGACTGTATAAATGGTTTAATTTTAACCATTGTTGAAAATTTATGAATGTTAAAGTAAAATTACAAACTTAAGATTCTTCCCTTCCAGAATACAAAGCGTCCTTGACCTCAGCAACAGCATCAGGATCTTCAAAGCTGGCGTAGAAAAACACTTGCAACCTCCTATCAGTATGAAAGACGTCCTATATTAATATAAATAAAAACCATGTAAGCAAGAGTAACAGATACGTACAAATGCAACCATTACGTGATCTTACCGGAAGAACTATCTGTAAATATTATACACATCGTTTACATTATGGTCTCAATATTACAAAAAGATCAAATGGCATATTCTCCAAATTTACCATTTCTTACAACTGACTGTATTTAATGCGAGAGTCGTATGTTTCAAGAATCAAATGAAAATGCATAACCAAACTTAATAATATCGTTAAAGAGAAAGGAGTATGATGTATATTGTACACGCTTTCCATGTGGAACTGTTTTAATAACGGTACATCTATCCGTCATTACTAGTCATGTTTTTATGAAAACCATCTGATTGTTAAACGGCATGACTGTATGCAAAAAAAATAGTATTTTCACTATCACTGTTAACAAATTATCGGCTTAACATCGCTGTTTACATGTTTCAAAATAAATGTTACATTAAGTTCTCTTGTTAAAATGTACATTCACTTCTTAACTCATAATTACAATTACATTCGGGCCTCTATTACAACACTTCATTCAATATGAAAAACAGCTATTTTAGAATTACTGGTCTTGCTTCCCTCATGACAAATCACCATTTCCATTTACCGCCAACTGAAATAACCGATGTCTATAACTTCTTTTTCGGCTTAAATGATTTCTGTACAAAAAGCCAAGCAGCATTTTAATTTTCCTTTTACAAAATGGTCAACAACAGTCACACTATTTTCAAACCAAATAAGATACCCGGTTTTCTAATTTAACAAAAGCCGATGCAACAAAAAGGTACTTATCACAAAAATCTCTTAGTTTCTGGCTCCCATCGCTTCGGTTCCTGTTAAATCAGCAGCGGCGCAACCACTGGCGAAGTGCCCTACTTATCTGACTTGCAACCAATGACTTTCTATTGGAGAAAACTCCCTGTTGCCACATGTCCTTGTTGACTGTCACGTCATCTTTTAATGCGTCGAGAAGGCTTTATTCTGACACTCTGTGCTGCCTATTCTGTCTCAAACTTCAAACCTTCAGTTCACTGAATCAAGTTTTAAACTCTCCGAGTAATCTGCTACATAAATGTGTTCTTCTCCTTGCCGACATGTTTACCGCTGAATAGAAACGCCTCGAATGGTGTACACAGATAAAACCAACACTTAAATAGCCTAATCGCACGAGATACACGCACCTTTTCCCTCCACACTGACAATTACCGTCAAGTTCGTATTATTCGAAACGGAAATAATTTCATTTATTAACTAACCATAACGAGCATTTCTTTTGCTGTTTAAATGCCCATGCACATACTTAAACAGGTCGTCATGTTATGGTTATTTATTGAGTAATTGATTGTCATATTCATTATATTATTGCGGATTTAGCAGTCGGGCCTCAAGTTTAACACATCAGTAAATACAGTAACAGCTGTTTTACAGTCTTGCTTTACTCATGCATAATCACTATCAAAACATTGACCGTCAATAATAATAATAAAAATAATAATAATAATAATTATTATTATTATTATTATTATTATTATTATTATTATTATTATTATTATTATTATATCTTTATTTAAAGAAGGTTACTTATTTAGTTCATTAAATTTACAAAATATAATGTCTAATTTAAAAATAAGGCCTTCTATAACAACAAACAAATAAAACAAAACAACAACAACAACATACACTCATTCATGAAATATAAAATATGTACATTTTAGTCAATTAAAACAAATCAAATAAGTTGACAGACACCTGTAAACATATCAAAAGATGGATTAAAAACAGTAAGTAGAAAAAATACATCGATGATTATATTTAGTCACAATCTTGAAGTAAAATATATGTTTTCAGTTGTGTCTTAAAAGCCATGATATTACGAATGTGATGGAACAGAATTCCAAATTTCCGTAGCAAAGTTTCAGACAATTTGTGCGTGGTCTGTTATTATAATATGATACCTTTGTACAGATCGAAGATTGTAACTGGAATTAGTAGAAAAAGAAAAAAATATTGTTATAGGTATTTGGGTGCAAGATTGTTTAATGTTTTGTAAACAAATAGAAAACATGGTATTTACATCTGCTTTGAAATGATAGCCATTTTAATTCTCTAAAGAGTGCGCGTAGGTTTATTTAATATAATCCTACCTGCTCGCTTTTGCAATCGCATTAATCTTGTTAAATTTGACTGACTTGTTTTGCACCAAATTATACATCCGTAATCAAATATGGGAACAATGTATGCATTATAAAATAATTGTTTCATTTCAGCAGTCAGATAAAAAGAAATTTGCTTTAGTTATGGTAATTTTGAAACAATTTTAGAATAAGTCTTATATATTTGGATATTCCATGTTAATGAACTATCAACATGAACACGAAAACGAAAAAGCTTCTGAACGGTAACATTTCGAATAGGTGTTTCGCCAAGTTCTAATTTGACATTGCTATTAAGCTTTTGTTTGGACGCTAGTATCATACATGTTGTTTTTATGGGATTAATAATCTTGTTATTTTGAGTGCACCAAAGCTGGACATTATTTATGTCCTGCTGTAAATAAGCTTATATGCTATAAATCTGTCTATAAGACTATAAATAGTCGTGTCATCAGCATACATATCAGAAGTAGAAGAAGTTAACAAAGGTTGGTCATTTACATACAATAAGAATAATAGATGACCCAATATGTATCCTTGAGGAACACCAGACCGGACTGGAAGCATGTCTGACATATCACTACCATATTTCACTGACTGAAAACGGTTCGATAAATATGATTGGAAGAGCCTGATAGTAGTGTTAGAAAACTGGTATAAACTTAACAATTTTCTGATTCTGATTCCATTAGTCTATTTTCTATTTTCTATTGTTGGCCAACATCTTTTTCTATATATATTTTTTCTAATATTCTCGTAATAGGGGCTTAATAACAAAGAGTTGTAGATCTATTCGTTTTCTATCCTCTTATAATTACAGCATTTAAAGATTCTGTTTTCCCTTGTAACACCCGTGTACCTTAAAAGATACAAATATTATGATAAGAAGGGCAGACAATAATACATAGTCAACGCCATACAGTCGCCCTCTATGCGATGATGAGGTGTAAGACCTGTAAATAGACTTCCCTATATATTATAAACTATAGTAAACATGACATGTTTCAAAAGGCTGACAATCATAGCTGGTAACATTTGATAAAGGACTATGTATATGAAAAAATGTCCTGGTTTTAGGATGGCATATGTAAAACAGTTTTAAAAAACACACAGAAGTAAAAAAAAACTGACCACCGGTGTCAGGGTGTCAAATCTCTGTTTATTAATATATGACCCCTACTTTTCTTGCTCAAAATGGACAGTAGCTTCAGAAGCATGTAAGGTAGCCGTTTATCAAATGTCACCAGCTATGATTGCCAGCCGTTTGAAACATGTCATATGTACTATAAATTAGAAGTTCCCATGTTATTTTGTTAATGTTTCATTTTTGTTCAGTATATTTTATAGTTTAACAGGAATTCTCTTGTAAAACAAAACAAAACATAAAATCTTATCAAACAACTACGATTTTCTTCTGATAAATTTGTTTTGTTGAAGTATCAATTTTGATTATTACCTCCCTAACAACTTATTTACATGCAAATCAAAACTTGAAATTTCATTTATTGCAGGAAATTTGTAAAAGCGGTTATTTTTTATAAGGATGGGAATAATAATATCCAATTTCTCATATTGTGTCCACGGACATTAATTACAGCCTGACAGCGGCTGGGCATGCTGGAAATGAGCCGATTGATCTTTTATTGTGGAATTCTGTTTCACTCCAGTAAGGCATCACGAAGTTCTGCAAGAGTGACAAACTGCACAGGGCGGCAAGAAATGGCCATCTGAAGCATGTCACACACGTGCTCAGTAGAGTAATAGGGAATTTTGAATCCACCGAACACGGAAATTATGAAAACCTTTCAATGGTTTGATTGAGCTTGTTCATGGCTCAAATTTCAAGTTTTGGAAACGCAGGATTAATATTTTCAGATCCTCTGTCAAAATTCTATTTGTTCAGCTCCATGCATTGTTTTCTTATTTAGGGCGAACCTGTGATATTATCATAAGCTTCATATTCTGTGTTCGGGGTCATTCAAAGTTGCCTTTACACTATTAGGAATATTCATTTTTATTATCTACCAGTGAGATAAAAAATTACATGAAATGCTCATGTGCTTTCAGGTATTTGACAGAGATAGACCGAGAAAATGGCTACGTCCCATTGGGTGGTTGCCGTTTTATTCTGCGCCTTACTGATCCAAGGACACGGTTTCAACGGTACGGTGTAAAATATAAATCAATCGATTAAGGGCTTGCCACACTCCTCCCAATTCTAATCATCGATAAAATAAAAATCATCAAATCTCAGTAATGGCAAAATGCCGTTCAATGAAACTTTGCACAAATGAATGTTACTAATGTAACTTTATTTTGCATACAGAACGACACGTTAGAAAAGTAAAGAAACAAAGCTAGACCTAAAAATTCCTTGAATTCTATTTGCAAAAATTCACAAAAACTAAGGGATGCAGAACATAATTTTAAATTCAGTCGTGAGCGCAATGATACTGACAAGAAAATGTTGTGTACTTTGTAAAAAACTTTCAACTATTAAAAGCGAAATCAGTGATTGTCATCAGTTTACGCGACCAGGAAATTGAAGGTCAAACACACTTTTACTTATATCTCGTAAAGTTTACATATGTAAATCACGAGGGCACAATAAATTGTTGTCAGTATCATATTACTCATGTGGGCATTTAAAATGATGTTTTGTGTTCTTTAGTTTTTGTGAATTTATGTAAATAGAAGTTGAGGGAATTTTTTGATCTCGCTATTGTTCTTTACTTTTCTAACGTGTTTTACCATCTGTAAAATTATCGATTAATAGAATTGGGAGGAGTGTGGCAGGCCCTTAACTTATAAACTTTTCTTCCGAGATAGACCTGTGATATGAGTAAAAATGTTTACATCCATCAAATATTCAACAACCCTGAAAAAACCAACACACACGATGAGATTATTTGAATTTTAAATTAAAATAAATTGTATTAAATTAACCTATGTTTACTAGGTATATCTTGATAGAAGAAAAAACAACAAAAATCTATTATTATTCTGTTTGTGTGATATTTATTCCTCTAGAGGTAAATATACCAAAGTTTCGCTTTATAGGGCGTAATACGCAGAATAATGAAACCATGTTTAAGATATATAAATTTACAACCTGCTCATTCGTTTTAAGAAGTACAGCACCTTATTTTGATTATATAAATAATATAAAAATGGAAATAGGGATGAGCGTCCCTTTGAACACAATAATCAGTTTGCTAAAACCGAGCCTGAAACATTTTCATATGTGTCGTGTTTAAATTTTTAAAGTTTCCTTTTCGTCTATTTTTAATATCACAAAAGCGTTGTGTGTGCCGTCTGGCGGCTGTAAAAAGTCTTCCCGTACATTCAATCAATACTGTTGTCAGTTACGTCCTTTGAAGGTCGTTGAACGCGATTCTTATGGATTATGTCAATAGTACATGTACTTCTAAGATCGCTTTTGTTTAAATATTTCGGCCAGTTTATAGATGGGGGGTTTTAATATCCAAGCCCATATAGATTCGGATATATCCCATAAGGATATACTTCCTGCTTTTTGTAATTTTGCCTTTTGCGTTGTCTGTGATATGCAGGATTTATATTGTCAGATCCCTGGCCAAAATTATATTTTGTTAATTTCCGCCTATTGTTTTCTCGTTATGGCAAACCCATTCTTTTATCTGGGGACCATACGCCGCTGAACATGGACTGGTATTAATCTGAAAATACCACATTGAAGGTTCCATGCTCACCGCCATACGCATATACCATCATTTGGGATGGATCAAAATTGTACTGTTTATTGATGTAAATATTGAGTTGCGCTCTACCCGGGGCTAGCTGGCGGCGTGGGCATTTCCATTATTGCCCATAAACAAATCAAACCGAGCCTGCAGTATGTTCATATTTGTCGCGTTCGATGGCTTTCAAAGTTCCTTTTTCATCAATTGCACTCCGGCATATGAAGACTATCGATCGATTTTAACAAAACAAAATTATTACTGTTTTTGTGTTCAATAATTTTGCCTAGCATTATTTTGTTTATATTCCAGGTAATCATAAAAGAATTTCACCATCAAACACTGTTGCCTTCCAAAGAATAGAAACTTCAATGAAAGCAGCCGGAAGAAATGTACAGAAAAGAATAGAACAACTCACAGAGTATATTATTTCTGAGAAAGGAAGTAGCGAAGTTGAGACTGTAGGGTGGGCTTTAGAGAAAGTAAGTCGTGCGGTGACAGATATCTCAACTGCGGACATATTAAATATCGTTTCGGGAATCATCGAAGCAAGGGCATCTTTAGTTGCATTAATTCCAGTAGTAGGCCCAGTAGTTAGTGCAGCGTTTTCAGTTATTGCTAACATATTTGATACCGTTGGTAAATTAGTGGGCGAAGATAGTGGCTCCATAGTAAGAAAAGAAATCGAAAAGGCATTAAATCTCTATGACGACGCTCAACTGAGAGCAGAGGCCGAAGGCACCAAGTTGGTGTACAGTATCTCACATGCTTACCTGAGCGCAATGGTGAACAGAACGCTCAGTGAACACGAGGTTTCAACAATGGCAGCTCATGTTCCAATCTATGGAGGGGTCAAATTTCTCGGCATCTTACAAAATAAGGTGATAGAACGATCAAAGAGCACAAACGTCGAACAGGTAAAACAAGCAATGGAGTACACGAAATTGTACGTAATACTTGCAGTGCTTCGATCTGGTTTACTTTGGGAAATGTATTCGATAGTACGAACAGTCCCCAACTTTGAAAATACAGCAGAGGCAATCCGAAGGGTCGCACAACTTGCAGAAAAGAATGACATTGATTTCCTAATGTATTTAAGCAAACCTGATTATTCCAGAAGTGTCTTTTTTGCGTACTTTAATCCGTCTGAGTGGCCGGTAATTGAAAAATATTTCGAAAAGGATGGACTCTTGTTTCAGAAACTCGACAATCTTACGATTGGAACACATTATCTGAGCCCCAAAGAATGGCCGAACTGTTACATGTATATGATGGCAAACAACGAGGCCTGGATAGGTGGAATGTATGTCCGGGCCAATTCCTGCAGATTTTCCTTTAGTCCAGTGTCACAAAAAGACAATATATTCTATATGAGATCTGTAGAGTGGCCGGACTGGTATATATACATGCAGCAGAACTCGGAAGGAGGAGTTAGAGGTATACAAGGCAAACCTGGGCCAGAGGGGCAATGGAAAATTGTGAAATATGAAGATGGAACTCACCTGCTATCATCCCGACAATGGCCGAATTGGTTCATGTACATGAAAAACACCGCCATGGGGAACGTACGAGGCTGGCAAAACGATCCGGGACCGCAGGGCCACTGGATCATTGAATAAAAATGCATGCATACAACTTGTAAGAGATGGTCATTGCTGTGAGTGCAACCTATGATGTTTAAAAACATGGTGGACAGAAGGCTTGAATGAAAATTCATAATGTGCCATTATTCCGTTACAATTTAACATCTGCAAATATCTGTTGTACAACTGTTTTCTTAAAAAATTCCATCTTAGTTGTACATGTTTCAGTTAAGAACGAAAAGTCAACTACGGCAATATCCTCTCTTACAATAAGGAGACCCCATTTTCGGAAACCAAAATTTTTAGTCGTTTTATTTTGCTTTGCTTGCTCGCTGAACCTTAATATCGCTTGTATGGTAAATGTATTATTATTAAATGTTGATTCAGTCTGATAAGCTACAAGAAATGTTATTGAACACAGATGTTCACCTGATGTTTTTAGTTGTGTGCACGGTTCAACGGACGACGTCATGCGTGTAGAAACTGTTTTGAGGGATCTCATTATCGTCCGAAAATAAATTGTTCGAAACATTTCGAGCTTTTAAACATGCGCTGCTATTACCTTGTCAAGTGAGTCATGCTTGTGACACATTTTAACTATCAGCCGAAACAGTTTTCGATGTGTGCATTACTTTTACATTGTAGTTAAACTTTCTTGTGAAACAGACTTATGAAGCTCAATTAAATTTGCTGGTGAATTTTGCACCGCTTAATATTGATTATTGTGATTGAACTGTTTATTAATTACAAAGCCTGAAGATATTGGTTATGGAACATTTAGAAAAAAATGGATAAGCCTATAGGAAAAAAAACAAATTCGCTAAGATTTTTTTTGTTGCATACCTTTGCGCCGTTATTCATGTTCACCAAATTTAATATTGTGATTTTTTGTCGTTGCGACATCGTGTCGTGTATTATTCATCTTTTAAAAGATTTCTAATGTTTTGAATGAATGCGTGGATGTTGCTTTGCCTCGCTCGACTTTCACACTTTTTCTTTAAAAATATTCATACATGTATGCTTCCGATTTCGCATTTAACACCGCAAAAATCTAGCAAACATGACAAAATATAAACATATCATATCAGCAAACAAACAGCAAATATACAAATAAAAGTAAAGATTGCTGATCTTAGTTAATGATTCATGGTTGTTTTTCTTATCAAAATCAGTACTAGAATACCTTACTAGCTATTGTAATATTATTCTAATTGTAAAGTCAGAGAAAAAAGTTAGACTGGTTTAATAGTTGGTTTTTCAAATCCATTGCCTTTGAGTGATAATCTTGCTTGTTTTTTGTTGTCCTAAATAGCAAATAAAATATGTAGCAAACTAAAGCCTTTTTATTGAATTGAATTTCCTTTGCTAAAGTGATCTGATGTTAAACAGCGAAGAAAAAATGAAATGCGGGAGTCGTTAAAGTAACATGTAGTTCACGGCAGACTGAGGTTCTTCTGCGACTTTCACATACCGATCTCGCCTTAGTCGTATTGTTTGTCCCATTGAAGAACTTCGACAACTTTTGTTACGTATGGCGTGTCATGACGGACTCTTGTCGGTCGATATTATCTTTACGAGGTAATATGACTTTGTTGCATTGTTAGGAAGGGTCTTTCCTGGTCAACATTGACTTATGGAATCTCTAAAAACAAAAGAGTAAATAACAAATTTTATGTTTGTTACCCGTGCCCTACACCACTATTGAGTTTTTACTATTCAATAAATAACACAAATCCAAGGGTAGGTAAGGTTCATTGTTTAATATGTAGTGGAACACTATGGCAATTGTCAAACAGCAATACAAGTGTAGTTTTCCAACTAAGGCGATTGGCAACTAATGCAACAAGCCCTGAAAATACAGAAATGTTCAAGAACCTTAAGTACAATGGTATTATGTAGATATTATAACATATAATAATAATTGTAAATAACGGTACTTGATCACTGATTATATAAACTATTAATGTCATATTGTTTTACTAAAATCAGTTGCCCTCTTAACAGTGTCTAGTGGCCATTAACATAATACCAGTTAAAACAATGGAAACAATAACACATGATAAAGTACAGATAACAATATACCAAGTTACATACCAATTGTGGATTGGACTTTCACTCCAACTCCTCTCTCATCTACTCTCTGTGACAGTGTTAGCTGGTAACACAGGTTTCTGAAAGTTACAAAACCAGTGCATAAAAGAAGACAGTGATTATTAATAATAACTGCAGTATAGAAAATATGCTGCCATCTTGAATTCCAACACTCAAGAAAGAAACTCCAAATAAACTAATAAAACTCTCCAAAACTGTACTTTATAAAACAATTACAATAAAGGTTGGCAACTGCATCTTTAAAACAATAAAAAGCAACTAACCATGAATTATCCAGTTTCCTAATTTATGACAAAGTAAAATGAATGCCCAATGTGCAGCATTACACAATGGCTGACCAAAATGTTCTGACAAAAATTAACCTCACATGACCCTTACTTTGGAGGGAAATTAAACGCTTGAATAATTACAATAATAATGGAAGGGAGATAACTTCAAAAATGGTAAAACTTAATACAAACTGAATTATCTCTCTTAAATGAATAAAATCTCAACTGGGCTACATGTTGTTAAATTTATTGATAAGATGTATAAATTATGGAGGGTCAAACCAATATTCAAACGACAGGTCTTGCAACTTATCTCCGAGCACGCTAACAACCGATCAAGCTTAGACAATCCCCAAAACGGTTGCGCGGAGAACTGTGATAAATGAAACAATCGTTACATGAAAACGATAACTGACTTGTACTAGTAAAAGTACTGATAAGCTGGGACTACACTTTGAAACAGCGCCAGGACACATTTTTTCGAACACGCTAGTAAATGAGCTAGCATGCACAAACCACTGAAATCCCTAAACCCTAAACGTTACTACATCATATTAAATGATGATGATGATGATGATGATGATGATGATGATTATGATTATGATGATGAAGACAAAGGTGATGATGATGATGACAAAGGTGGTGATGATGATGATGATGATGATGATGATGATGATGATGATGATGATGATGATGGTGATGGTGATGGTGATGATGATGATGATGATGATGATGATGATGATGATGATGATGATGATGATGAAATCGAGAATATTGGCAACATCATGTTGGCCTGCTTATTGATTGTTATCAAATATCAATGTGGAGTACCAAAAGGGCAATGACCTATCATCAGTGACCAGCTGACAGATTAGCTCGTCGATATAGATATAGCTTATTTACAATTGAAATTATATTTTTTCACAGAACATAGGTAGATCATCCCAGTAAGTCATTTTAAAGGACAGTAATATGGCATTGATCAATAAATAACCCCCATGGATATCAAGTGACCTTCTCCCCGAATAGGTCACATTGAAGATTATTTGCCTGTTCCAGTTTCGTACATTTTATATGTGGCTCGTGTTATTTTAAAACTTAAATTTTTATTTCAAAAGAAAACAAGAAAATAGGCGAATTATTGACTGAGCCAAAATGAAAACTTGACAAACATTACATGGAAAACTCCTATTACATAAATGATGCCAGAGAGTGCAAAATCTGGAGGAATTTGATCATCAATATGTTTATCTTGGTAGTTGTCTGTTCAGCGATATGTTATCGTGGAAAATTAAGCGTTGGAGTTTGTTTTGTTTTTAATTAAAATGGTGATAATTTGAAAAAAACGGATATTTAAGTATTTGTATCTTCTTTCTTTGCATCAGAGGGCTTCAAATGTTGTGTTTTTTTCCTTCTGTAGATGCCATAAAACTTGACAGTGAAACAAAGATAAACATGTAAATGGAGCATCTATTGCTTTTTCGCCTTATTTTGAGATCTAACGAAACAAACAAAATGAAAATAACTGCAACATTATGTCAATCATGAGACGAAATTTCTAACAGCCACAGTCAAGTTAAAAGGATAATTTAGCCATAGCCTAATAAAATAATCTTGCCAAAAACTATAAATAGCAGGTTACGATCGACAAGGTCTAAACCGTCTAACTGTAATTCAATGTTGTAATAAAAGGATAATTTCACGTGAAAAAAACAACAACATGTAATAAAACAGCCAAAGTTGGAATTTCCTTCACATGATGTACCAGAGAAAAAGCATTTTAACGAAAAGTGGATTGTAATGTCGTATTAAAATCTACTTTTTCGAGTTGCCATCAGAGGGAGAGAAAAGTGATTTTTTGCAAGTTGCGAAAAACACGGTTAGTTTCCCTTTTTTAGGTAAAGTCAGATTATGCTTCAAACTGAGCAAGCCGGGACAACCCAATAAAAGACTGCGCGGATAACCATGATAAATGTACATGTCACCGGTAGCCGATTATTTTATTGATCACAGAACTGAGAATTTCTACGACTGCACACTGCACATATAGCGCTATTGTGAAATTCATATGATACTGTGAATCATACCCGAACCATACGTCAACAGCGCCTCTGCATGATAATACTATAACGCTACCGAGTGAGCTAGCCGGGACATCAAAAAATGTTGCGGATAGCACTGATAAATGTTTTTGCAGAGTAAATGAGATGCTTTACTGACACACTGATACCAAATTTATGTTTGGAAATGCAGTATATGAAAAAATACCCTGGTTTTAGGATGGCATATGTAAAAAGGTTTTGAAGTTCACACAGAAGTGAAAACAAACAGACCACCGGTTTTAAGGTGGCAAATCTCTGTTAATTGATACATGACCCCTACTTTTCTTGCTGGAAAAGGACAGTAGAAACACTTAGCTTCAAAAGCATGTAAGTTAGCCCTTATTCAAATGGTACCAGCTATGATTGCCAGCCTTTTGAAACATGTCATGTTTACTATAGTTTATATAGGGAAGTCTATTCACATGTCTTACACCTGGAGTGGGAATAGTGGCAAAATTAAATATATTATAAGAAATGTTGCGAGCTGTGATTTTACATTTCCAATTGACTGACAATGCATAATTTAGGAACATTAGAACCTGTTTTAAACCCCAGTAGTAGAAATGGTTTTGCCACTGACCGCCCCAAGGCTGTCACCCGTAAGGTTGATTGTTTGTGATTTAACATTTTTAATTGATCATCATTTAATAAATCCATGCACTCTTTTCCTCTACATTTTGGCTGGGTGGGAAGGCTGTGTTTTTTTGGGTGTGGCGATTCCTAATAAACATGTTTCACTTTTTATATGTTCAATAAACATTTTACAAAACTAGATCTATAACACTAATATATTGCGAAATTTTAAGATTAAAGTGTTCAGCAATTCGAACTATAAAATGCAGAAATATCAAATAATATATGTATACTTTTTATATGTTCAATAAACACTTTACAAATCTAGATCTATAATAATACTAAATTACGAAACTTAAGATTAAAGTGTTCAGCAATTCAAAATACAAAATGCAGAAATGTCAAATAATATATGTATACACTACAATGGTAATTACTTTCAGCTCTTTTTTAATGAATGAAGATTACGAGTGGCAGCCGTTTAGTTTGAATTTATATCATCACCTGGCGGAGCATTAAACAACCAGTATGATAGATCCGAAGCACACTACCGGTATTGCTACTCTTTACGCTACTTCCGGCTGTTTGCTTTTATTCAGCTTTCTTCATGAAATTTCGAAAACAAAATAAAAATGTACAGTAAATATTCAAGTTAAGGTGTCGTCCATTGAGTGTAGATAATAAGGCCTTATGGTATCTGTTTTGTTTTTTGTTGTTGTTTTTTATGAGGGGAGGGGTGTTTTTATTCGGGTTGGGGAGAAGGAAATGAGGTCCATACCGAAAGTAGTCCCATTGCGCAAGATTTGCCCAACCGAATAGCACAGTAACGTAAAAACCACTCTATATTACAACACGATATTCTACAGCGCTCTGCATTCTTGGTGGTTAACCCATCTACAGTTGATCGTTATGCTCAAGCAACTTGTTTGTATGAGAACCTGTTAGGGCAAGTGTGAGGTTGGTGCACCATAGAACCTGGTTTAAACTCCAAGTGGCCTATTGTTTTGACACTGAACGTTCCAAGGCGGCAACCGCTCGCGTTCAAATTTTTGGGGGGGTTTTTTGTTTGTGGTGTCTTTTTTTTGAAATGGTATTTCATAAACCATGCTCTCTCTTCCTCTCTTCTTCTTGGCTGTGTGGAGAGGCTGTGTCATTTGAATGTGGCATATTTCACGTTTTTATTGTGATAAACTAAATGAACAGTTTTGAAGGAACTCCACTACATATAAAATTAACAAACCGTAATACAAACTACACAACATATTTGTAAGTAACCACTTAAAATAAAATTGTTCTCTAATATAACATATATAATGAAGAAATGTGTGAGATCGGCCAAAATTAGAAATATTATAAAATAAGTTATTTCTTCTTAAGAAACAAATGACCAGGTGCATGATGTTCTAATTGAACATTTGTTGGGTGTTATATAAGATATTTAATATAAACAAATAAAGGAAGACAAACTCCAATATTTCACTACGCGTTTCGAGTTTATTTGACTCTTCTTCAGGTGAATGTTATTGTATCAACATCTCTTATAAACAATGTCTTATTTTGGCGTAAAAAATGATGTAATTTTAATATACTAAACTAACGTCACCATTTGGCGTAAAAAAGACGTCACATAGCAATATAAACGACGTCAACTTTGGCGCAAAAAGAAGTTGCACATTATTTGGCACAAGCAAGAATAAAAAAAAATAAAATAAAGGAAACATATATAAAATCACTGGATTCTTTTCGCCAAAAATAATGTAATGTTGATAAAAATAGGAAATACATTAAATTTATGTAATAAGTACAGGATCTTATAGATTCAACAGTCACTGGTAGAAAAAATGCATACAAAGCACAATGTACAATTGATTCCAGTAACAACTGTACATAAATAATTTTTATAAAATGTAAGGCAGATAATTAATTCATTATTTCATCTATATTGTAAATAATTGTAGAGACTTAATGAAGGGAAATTACTGGTAGATAAAAATCCCTTAATAATCTACATAATCAGCACCGTTATACCTTTTCATGATAAGCCATACAATATTTTTTAATTTAGACCCTGTGGAAAAACTGTTCCCAATTTATGAATCCAGTATGTTTCCTTCATAAGTCTCTCCATATTGTTATGAACTTTATCAATACACATGAAACTAAAGTCATTTAGACTGTGATTTTTTTCATTGAAATGGGAAGCAACCAGTGTAGAAAATGCAGGATCTATATAGCTATTGATATCAAAACGGTGATTGTTCATACGCTTAGACACTTTTTGACTGGTCTGGCCAACATATTGCATATTGCATTTTTTACAAGTTATTAAATAAATTACACCTGAACTTGTACAATCAGTATTATAATTTAATTTAAATTTCTGTATGATACTGAGAGCTAGTGAAACTAACAAATATAAGATATTTGTAGCTTATACACATGAAACATTTTGAAGAATAGAATATCCCAAATACAGTTTGTTTCAATCTAAAGAGGATCTAGAGTCTTTAAAGTGTTTCATATGCTGTTTCCCGCACGATTAAAACAAGGAAGTAATTTGGTGTCGTATTGACAATTTGAACCAGGATGCAATTCATTTATAGGTTATTTAAGCTATCCAATCACGATGCCTGTTCAATTTGCTGAAGTTTTAGTAAGCAGCTAACCACAAACAAGACAAAATACTGCACATTGTAATGGTTAGTGTGAATCTTAGGGTACTCACTCTTGACAATGCTATAAGCTTCTCATATTTAATATGCTGTGTGCATGCAACAATGGTTAGTTGATGGTTGAGTTGGAGCTAATTAACCAAGACAACTTGTACCTGTTTGTTCATACGAGAACCTGTTGGGGCAAAAATGAGGTTGATGCAATGTAGAACCTGGTCTAAACCTCAGTGGCAGTATGTTTTGCTAATGAATATGGTGTAAAAACAACAACTTTTAGCAAACTTCAATATGGCTGCCACATGCGAGCTAACTAAAATTCAGGCGTTGAAATTACTTTCGTGGCATGATCTTACAATATTAAATGTAATAGGCAAAATATGTATTTATTATATTTGCTTCTTAATCGTGAGTTACTATTTAGTACCCATTTAAGAATCAAACAGCAATTCATTTTCAACTGATAATTGTTTATATATTTTTAAAGACCACTTTAAAATAAAAAAAATAATATTGCCTCTACCGGGGAATGAACCCGCACCATAAAGATAAAGAATTAAAATCAATAGTTCTTCCCGTTATTCAAAGCTCTTCCTATTTTCTCATTGACAAGTCGGGCGAACTTCCAAGAAACTAAGTGGAATAAAAATTATCTACAAATATATTTCACAGTGACGTTTTCCTTAATTTGATAAAAGGAGTTCAATAATATAAGTTTAAATGGTGGCTTTCCTCAATTTGTGAAGAGGTTTCCGAAAATTCAGATAAGAATAATCACCTCATTGAATCATATTCGTGCATTAAGGGTAAGCACTTACTGAAGCGCATTGTAGTTCGGTGCCAAACGAGTCGCCGCTCGCAAATTAGTTGTGGATGTAATCATACTTTTTTTATTAAATTGTCCTTTCTAAATAAAAATCGACATCCTATCCAAGCAAATTTGCATCATATATTTCTGACAACGTTGTTAATAGCCGTAATTTATTGTTAATATGTATCTTGGACATTAAAGTCAATAGGCATTAAAAATAAATAAAAAAAACTCCAGCAAATAAAATTTCAACCTATATTTGTATTTACAAACTCACGTAACATAATCATACAACATAAAATATCTATTGCTGATTTTTTGACTAATAAGCATTTGCTTCAGGGCTGCCAAAACTTTTCCATGCAAAATCCTGAGATTTCTGGAAAATGTATATTCTGCGCGCGAGATTGTGGAAAATAAAGTACAAAGCGCATTTCGCGCGCTTCCATGTAACCACATAAAAATTGTACAACAATACCTGAATACTCTATATAGCCAAGATTGAAAAAAAGAATTTTCATTTTATGAACAAACATATATAAGAGCAGAGACAAAATATCATAATACAATGCTTTTAAATTAATGTTTTTCTTCACATAATACAATATGTTTATGGGGTTGCAAACGTGCTCCTTTGTGTGTTAATGCAGACACTTTGAAGAGTCTTAGAAACTGAAGATATTTTCCATATAATAATTAGACAATATGATTTCAAACATAATTTAGAATAGTTACATTTATTGCAAAAATTACACAACTCAAAAGATAAACACACCTGATTTTTTTACATTTAAAAGCATTTTCATCCATTCACAATACCTTAGATCATATTAGCAAAAGTAACATGTGCAAAAGCTGATCGATAATGTTCGCATAATACTGATATAAAAACGGCATTATATTGTTGAGATAATACTGAATTGAATAGCGGAATTTAAAAAATCGAGAAAGACTTTTACAAAACCCGACATTAATTCTCACAGCCACCCTACAAAGGCGAAATAAAAATAAAATTTTAAGGGCATTTTAATTGTTGGGATAGGAAGTGCAAAGTCACATATTTAAATCAAAGTAACATATTTAAAATGGTGTTACGGAGAAGTGACCATTTACATTGCCCTTGAAACAGTTAAATATACTTACATATTTGTAAGAATTAATACCAAGC
Organism: Corbicula japonica; assembly: GCA_038501625.1. Classification (NCBI taxonomy): domain Eukaryota; kingdom Metazoa; phylum Mollusca; class Bivalvia; order Venerida; family Cyrenidae; genus Corbicula; species Corbicula japonica. The sequence continues at coordinate 300,382 of JAZAYU010000418.1, read as the reverse complement.
TGAAAAGAATCACTTCGTAAAAGCCTATACATCATGTAACTTTTTTTATTTGTAATTGGCCGCCATCTGACGACATAACCCTAAATCTGACCAGACGCGTACTCGAATCTTATGAGTATACTCACATATTTGTAATATATTATATTTTAGTAGTGACGTAACTATTTTCAATGGAAAGATTTAGATCAAAAACGTTTGCTTGCTTAACTGAAAAGTTCGCTTTATTAAGTTGTAGTTCTTTGTGATAAATATTTAACCAGTGATGAAAAATGGTTGTTTTCTATAATAAATCATCATGGTACCGCGATGAGTTGTTAAAAGCTGTAATAATGTAATCTTGATGTTCGGTAAAAAGAGATGACGTAAGATCTCTTTCTTAACAGTTAAAAGTAATAAATCAGCAACAAGGGGTGCACAAAATTAATACCCTTTTGGATGCCAATTACTTGTTTATAAATAGAGGTAGCAAATCTAACATAACTGTTATCCAGCATTAAGTATAATTATCATAAGAACAATCTGTAACGATAAACGTTTTATTTTCTCTTGCAAACGTTTCTTTAATGATACTGGTCTGCTTGTCTCTTATTAAATTATGAGGAATTGAGGTGTATAACGTCGAAAAATCATATGGTGACAAACAGAACGCCTGAAAAATATTTGATTTAAGTTTCTTTAGAAAGTAACTTGAGTTTTTAATAGACCATAGTGCCAGTGCCATGTCGAAAGTACATTATTCTGTTTTTCGGCGCGATATCTATATAAAAATACATGTAGATTCTGAGATTCAACTGAAAACACAAAAAATGTATGCATGCATCTAAATCTCTAATTTCCCAGCGGCTGTCAAATTTATACCGATTGAGAACGGACTATGACGTCCGGCTGTCAGATCTTATAAATACAGAGGGAACAACTGAAACTTTCCATCAGGCTTGAAACACCGAGGCGAATGCCTTTGTTAGCCTCTAGTGTTTATTCTTTTCAGTCAGTTTGCCGGCGGGAGAGGTAGTTCTAGTGACGGGTGAGTGTAATTGTTTTATTTAATCTTTTGAAGATTAAAATAGTGTATCAAATCGAGCTTTAAAATGCTCTCTTTTCATCTCCGGTTTTTGTCTAGTCTTGGAGGCTGTGTTTTTATTGTGGCTATCCCTCTCCTCTCGGCTGCACTGTGAATATTTACCTTATACATTTATTCCTCGAAATCGTGGGACATCTGATAAAGCACTTGGCTTAGTAGTATCTCAAATAAGCTCGAGCACCAATTCTAGTCAGAATGTTTGTCAATTGACCTTTAATGCTTTTATCTTAAAGTCTGCTGTTTGAATTAAATCCCCTGTCAAAGTTTTACATGTATTTGTTCACTTCCGACTATTGTTTTCTCATTTTGGGCAACCCATTTTTATTTAGAGACCATACGATGCAGGTTATGGATTTGAATAAATCTAAAATACAGTATTAAAGCTTCCATTTTCACCGTTATTGCACACCATCATTTGGGCTGGATTAGTTTTTGTAATTTAGTTGCACTCGGCCCGGAGCTAGGCGGTTTGGGCGGTATTATGCAATTTTACTACTTTAAACAAGCCGAACCTGCAATATTATTATAAACGTCATGTTCAGAAGCATTGAAAGTTTCCTTTACACTTTATCGAATATTCTTATTTTGATTTTAATTTTCTACTAACAAACCTCATCATCAAATAACAAGAATTACACAAAATGTTTATGTGGTTTCAGGTATTGGACAGAAATACCAAGAAAATGGCCACGTCCCGTCCGGTGATTGTCGCTATATTCTGCGCCTTGTTGATCCAAGGACATAGTTGCAAAGGTACTGTGTAAAATTAAACTCAATCGATCATCATACATATGTATTTCTTCCCAGATGACATGCGTAAAAACTCTAAACAAAACAATCAAAATAAATCTGTTGGAGTTTCTTTCTTGTATGATATATTCCTTTTAAGAAATGCATTGCCTTTTTGTTTCTTAAACTACAATAAATATGGATTAACGTCCCTTTGCACACAAGAATCAGTTAGCACACCGTTCCGTCATATGCAGACTATTGCTCGATTTTCCAGCATAATCGTTATTTTAAAAACAAAATGATGACACATGTTCAATAATTTTACCTTGCATTTATGTGTCAATATTCCAGTTATTGATAAAAGAAGTCCAACCAACATCGATGCCGTGGTGCAAAGAATAGAAACTTCAATGACAGCTGCCGGAAGAAATGTACAGAAAAGTATGGGACTGATCAAAGAATACATTATTTCTGAGAACAGTAGTAGTGAAGTTGAAGATTTAGAACAGGCTTTAGAGAAAGTTAGTCTTGCGGCGGCAGATATCTCGACTGCGGACACTTTAAAGATCGTTTCGGGAGTCCTGAAAACAATATCATCTATAACAGTATTAATTCCAAAAGTAGGCCCAGCAGTGAGTAAAGCGTTTTCAGTAATTGCTGGAATACTTGATGCAGTTGGCAACTTATTTGGCGAAGATTATGGTTCCATAGTGAGGGAAGAAATCGAAAAGGCTTTGAATCGCTACGACGACTCTCAACTTAGAGCTGAGGCCGAGGGAGCCATGCAGCAATTCAAACTTTCGCATGCTTACCTGAGCGCAATGGTTGGGAACAAAAAGATTAGAGAACATGAGGTCAGTACGATGGCAGCACATGTTCCGATCTATGGAGGGGTCAAATTTCTTGGCATTCTTAGATATAAGGTGCGGGAACGATCAATGAGCACAAACGTCGACCACGTAAAGCAAGCAATAGAGTACACGAACTTGTACATAACAATGGCGGTGCTCCGATCTGGTATACTTTGGGAAATGTATTCAATAATACGAACAGTCCCCAACTTCGAAAGGACAGCAGAAGCCATCCGAAGGGTCGCACAAGCTGAAGAAAGAACGGACATAGATTTCATGAAGTACTTAAGCCATCCAGATTATTCCCGAAGCGAATTCTTTTCCAATTTCAACCCGTCTGAGTGGCCGATTATTGAAACATTTTACGCAAAGAAAGGACTATCCTTCCAGAAACTTGACCATCTTCTGAGAGATAGTTATTATTATCTGAGCCCTGAAAAATGGCCGCACTGGAACATGTATATGGAGGATGAAGCCGAAGCCGGGATAGCTGGAACGGAAGACCGGGGCGAGTCTAGCAGATTTCAGTTCATTCCAGTAACACTGAAAGATAATGTATTTTATATGCGATCCTCAAAATGGCCTGAATGGTATGTTTACATGCAAGATGACGATGAGGGAACACTGAGAGGCATGAAAGGAAAGCCTGGACCAGATGGGCAATGGAAAATAGTAAAATACGGAGATGGAAAATACCTGTTATCACCCCGGAAGTGGCTGAATTGGTTCGTTTACATGACAGATACCGCCGAGGGGGACGTGGAAGGCTTGAAAGGCGACCCAGGACCCCAAGGTCACTGGATCATCGAATAATAAGTTACATTCATAGAACGAACTTGCAAGAGATGTTAGTTGCTGTGCTCACATTTTTATTATTTTATTTTAAAAAATGTAAATAAAGGTTATAAGCAGGTTTATTTCGTGGCATACATGTATTCAGTTGCAATTTAACATCTGAGAATATCTTGACCCGCTTACAAGTGTTTTGTTAATAGATTTCGGCGAAATTTTGAATTTTTGTACATGTTTAATTCAGTCACTACAGAAAGTAAAAGCATTAACTACGGCAATATCCTCTCTTGCAAAGAGAAGACCTTATTTTCGGAAAGCAAAATCATGTAGTCTCGTAATTTTGCTTTCCTTACACGTTTAACTGTTACCATGCTATAATAATGTGCAGAAAAAGTAAGTCATGGCCAAAATTACGAATGTGGACATCTTAATGATCGGGTCGCTGGGTAAGTCGCATTATGAAAATTTGGCTTCCCTGGTTAACAATGACTTATCGCCCATATTAATTTTATTCCTGGGTAAATGCTGCATGGGCGGAACTGTTTTGGGGTGTTACACTTAGCCGAGTCCCATTATCATCCAAAAACACAGTCCGGATAGGTTCTTTGTGATTGATACCATTTTCTGTATATTCATATTATCTATATTCATTTAGCTCTTTGTTCCGTGGAAACAATTTTAACACATACAATCATATAAGGATCTTCACTGGTTGCTTAGATTTAAACTGTCATTTCTAACCAAGAAGAGAACAGTGTAGATAAAGTGGCATGGATATGCCGTTTGTTCTGAATCTCCAATGATTACCCCTGTGATTAAAGGCGTAACCACGAGGTTAATCGTTTAATTTGTTATTGATTTCTATTGTGTGTTCCACTTTATTTTTCGATGTGATTTCAAATATCGTTAAGTGATGTACAAGATTGACAAATGTTATAATAGTTAAGAAAAGAGAATTTGGACGACTGTGCGCGCACAAGATGAGTCAATGAAGCAAAAATGAAAGAAACAATTCAAATTCGCTTAGACAGTGTTGTTGCGTTGCGTTTCGCATGTTCATCAAATTTATTCATTCATTTTCTTCTCACCATCGTCTCGTTCAATATTTAGCTCATAAAAGTTTCCTGGTTAGAAACGCACGCATTGATGTAAGTTTAGCCTTATTTGACGCTTATACATTGTTTGAAAACGGTTTTGTAACTACTAAAATATATGATGAGAGATATTTTTTAGTTTAGTACCGTAAATTTTCTACTTTTAAATAGTAATGTCACATGGGCAAAATCTTTAGCGGTTTATATTTAACAGTTTGTTCACTAGAGCTTGAAACAAATTTAAAGAGTTCAATGAATTAAATCTTTGAATAACAGAAAAAATAATAAAAGATATCGGTATTTAAAAATTACCTATATTTAGTTCAATAATTTAATTAAAATACGAGTGCAGTTAAAATCACTACTGTAACAAGGTATTTCTCAACCAACTCTTTATAGAGATTTGAATTATAAACCCAAGTAAATAAAAGGCAAAATTGTTAATTACCACAGGTAAATTAAAAAAAGAAAGGCTACCAACGTTATAGTCTACATACATGGTGATTTACCAATATATGTATTCGCTTTGCTTACCTCTTAGTTTGCACGACGGTGGCAGGGGTTTAAGAGTTTATGAAGGTTTTTCTAGGGAAATCTGAAAAAAAAACGTAGAAGCTATATCTGTTTCTTTTATTCCTGCCAACGTTTTCGTACTGATTCCAGATACTCTGGTCTCTGTAAGGTGCCATCTGTTATTTACCTTAACTTGCTTCGTCTTTACATGTTCATGTGCTTTGCATGCAAAATTGGCGAAATGATGGGTGAATTGGAGTTTATACACCAATACTTCTTGTACAAATGTTTTTGTTCAAGTGAGAACCAAGTCAAGTGTGTGGTTGGTACATCTTAGAACCTGGTTTAGTTCCGCCCATTGTTTTCTCGTTTTGGACAAACCCATTCTTTTATCTGCGGACCATACACCGCTGAACATGGAATGGTATTAATCTGATCGTACTGTTTATTGGTGTAAATATTTGCGTCTAACCCGGGGCTAGGTGGCGTGGGCAGTAATATGCATTTCTATTTCTGCCTATGAACAGGCTCAATCAAACCGAGCCTGCTATATTTTCATATTTTGTCGTGTCCGATGGCTTTCAAAGTTCCCTTTTCATCTACTCAAGTGGTAGAATGTTTTCGCCACGACCATTACAAGACGATCATTCTAACCCCGATTTCGTTGATGTCATTTTTGAAAGTGATCAAATTGTAAGCACATGCTCTCATTTCCTCTTTATTCTGTGGCTCTATAGAGAGTCTGTTTTACGAATGTAGCTATTCCTGTTATGCATAGTTCACTGTTTTTACATAGATCTTTCTTTGCATGTGTTACTGCTGTTATGTGTATCGCAAAAAAATAATGTGACAAACAATATAAACTCAATCAAGCGAACAAAACAGAAAACATACAAAAGAAAAAATCAACACAAATAGAGTGAAAGTAATGATTGCTGATATTAGTCAAGAATGTAATGAATATGGTCTTTATTAGACTTCTTTACTGGATATCGTATAGTTATTTAAATTATGTAGTCATAGAAAAAAAAGAGTTTGGTTTTAAATTTCATTGCCAATATAATACTATTTCTTGCTTACATTTGATTCTTTTTAACTTTATTGTATATTCATAGCAAATTAAATATCTTGCAAACTACAGCCTTTGTCATTAAACTAAGTCCATAGCAAACGTGGCATGGTAGTTTAAAAAAATGAATTATTGACTATTGTTAGTTCGCCACAAAATTCCCACCCTTGCATTTCACCCTGCCCATTCGTGGCTGCTTTCGACGCCGAATGTTAAAGGATAACTTATATCCAGTGATCAGAGGTTAAATGTGAAGGTCGAGGGAATATGTTTCCGTAAGAACATGACTATTCACCCATACCTTTACCTTTTTGCTCGAACCTTTTTGTTGTCTTGACGAAATATGGAGACTTGAGTAAAACACTAACATTTGTCGATTATTATTAAATTTTCTTAACGAGGAAATGGACAAGAGATCATATGTTTGTAAATAGATCAACATCATAAACAAATAAAAATTCAAAACATCAAACACATTTTACGTGGTTTAATCTATTAAATGACAGAGAGGAAATCGAACCACAAGATGGTGTGCCATGCCACATATCTCCTAGCAAGCTACCAACAGAGCAACCCGCAAACACGCACCACCCCACCCCTCAAAATAGTTGCACCGATAAACTATCGTAACAAGAAAACGGATACCTATTAATAGCAGTAGAAGTACTGATAAGTTTGTGTCATATGATCTGTCTTTTCGTGATCGGGAAGAAACCAACTTGAAAATGGGTCACATCCCAAGCAGAATTCTTGACACTGAAATTTTGCTCAAAATTACAACTCGATCAGAATGCCATAGAAACATTGCATGTGCACTGCTGACCACCCACAAGTACCTAATTTCCCCTAAAAACTGTTCAGTCTGGTCATCCTAACACCCCCAACCATCCACTAAGCGTCGTTGGGATATCATATAGGGATATGACATGTGTCAGACAGTCTGACATGTTGGATAGATTTTGTTTTGGTCTGATAACTCAGTCTTCCAGTCCGGCGACTTTAAATTTAAGGGAAGCCACATTTTCTTCCCCACAAACTCCCCACAGTAATATTTGATAAGTAAAATGACAATATTGATCACGGAAGCAGGTCTCCTAGCACACCTGAACAAAAACAAAGGTTTTTTTATAAAGGCTCCAATCTATGGAAATAAAGGCCTTTTAGTGTAAAATATTAAATAACGAGCAAATAAAGGCTATTTTTGTCAGAATTCTCATTGAAAACACATAACATTTACGTATGTACTAAATACAAAATTAATTTATATAAGGAAACCCACACTCTTAACCAGAGGAGTCTAAAGTAGGCATGTTTGATATTATCACATATTGTTTGAATTACTCATGATTCATTCACAAGCAGTATGCTAATTACAACACTTCCAAGAGGAGGGGGGAATACAGTAGTGCAACCATCATAAAGGTTTTTAGAGGATATTACAGGCTAATTGGCCGCTTCAAATGTTTTTATGCTCCCACCAAGTGGGAGGCATACAGAGTTGCTATCGTCCGTCCTAAATCTTGTGGCATCAACTCCTTATAAACTATCACGCGGACTTCATTCAAACTTGCATAGATGATCAAGCAGGTGCGTCGATGATTGTAAGAAAATATTTTTTCCTGCGAACATTTTTGACACAATTATGGCCCTTTGTTAATTTCAGGAATTAAATCTTGTGGCATCAACTCCTCATTAATTATCAGATTTCTTTTAAACTTGCACAGATGATCAATGAGGATTTGTAGATGATCGTAAAGATTTTTTCCTGCGACCGTTTTTACGAGATTTATGGCCCTTTCTTAATTACAGTAATTAAATCTTGTGGCATCAACTCCTCATTAACTGTCAGGCGGATTTCTTTCAATCTTGCACCGAGCATCAAGCAGGATGTGTAGATAGTCGTAAAGAACAGATTTTGCTTAGCGGCCATTTTACCAGTTATGGCTCTTTGTTATTTTCAGTAATGAAATCTTGTGGCATCAACTCCACATTTTCTTTTTGGCCGATTTCTTTCAAACTTGCAGATGATCAAGCTGCATGTGTCGATGATCCTAAAGAAAAGATTTTTTCCAGAGGCCATTTTACCGGAGTTACGGTCCTTTGTTAATTGCACTTTTAAATGTTTGTGGAATCAAAGATGAAGAAATTGAAGATGTTTGTCTTAACTGAATGAAAACAAGTTAAGGTGAACTTGAAAACTAGATGTTTGTTCAGTTAACACTTGCCCTCTGGTACTGTCAGTATAAAAAGTGATAAAACACCATCAAATGTGATCTTGACCTAAAGAACTGGCATCATGGGGAGTATGTTGTCATAAGCAAAATAATTTAAAAGTTTGATGAAGAAATGGCAAAGATATAGCCAAAGATAACTTTTCATGTCAAAATCCAAGTAGAAAAGGGGGCACAACTCCATCAAATGTGACCTTGATCTTAAGAATTTGGCATCATCACCAGCAAGTCGTCATAACCAATATAATTAGTTTATGAAATATTGAGAAATGGCAAAGTTATAGCCAGCCTCAAGTTTTTGTCAAATCATAATACCAAAATGGCATAACCTCATCACATGTGACATTGACCTAGAGAATTGGCATCATGAGCATATATTGTTGTAAGCAATATAATTTGAAAGTTGATAAAAAAGATATTAAGAAATAGCAGACATAGCCACAGTAAAGTTTTTTGTGTCATAAATTAAAGTACAAAACCGACATCACTGCATCAAATGTGACTTTGACCTAAAGCATGGACATCATTGGTGCATGTTGTCATAAACAAAATAATTTGAAAGTTTTAAAAAATATTAAAAAATAGAAGACAGCCAAAAATAAGATTTTGTGTGAAAATCGAAGTACAAAAAGGCGAATAATTCCATTAAATGTGACCTCGAGGTAAATAATTTGACATCATCACGAGTGTTGTCATAAGCTAGTATACGATAAGAGTTTCATGAAGAAATAATAACCGACATTAACTTTTTATGTCAAAATCAAAATTACCAAAAGGGGCTTAACTCCATCAAAGGTGAACTTGCACTAAAGAATTTGGCATCATCGCAGGTGTGTTGTCATAACCAGTATATACCAGGTCATCCGGTATTTTCACCCGTGCAGGGAATTTCGATCCTACAGCCCCATATAGAACGAGTCATGTGAGTGACGTCACGACTTCAAGTATCTGACGTAATATATTCATGTTAGTGCAGTCATTTTCAAAAAATTAGGTTTGCATTAATGTTATTGTTTCTGCGTAAGGACAAAATTACTTTGTATAAATACACACAAATTTTATGAGCAGTAAAAGGTATGCAAGAAAGAGTATCTTGCACGAGACATTCGGTAGATAGAAAAATCTGTCACCTCCGGTGAACTGTTTTGGCGGGAACTCGGCGGAGCCTCGTTCCCGCTAAACATATAACCCGAGGTTACAGATTTTTCCATCTTTACCTCAAACTCATGCATGATACTTATACTTATATTAAAGTCTTGGGGACAAGAAACAAAACAATAAATGCGAAAAGTATGATAAAGTTTATTAAAATTCCCGAGAATAAACCAAATACTGCACATTTGAATGAATGATAAAATGTTTAGCTGTAGAAAAGTCCACAATTTTAGCCTTCAGATATGTGACATGAGATCAATTTTTTGGAAGTTTTGCAGTAGAACAAAACAAGATTGTCATTTAATTGGTAAATTATGCCATTTCACCCTCTCCCTCCTCTTCGTCAAATTCTCCCTCTTCCTCAGCTGTAGCATCCTATAATAAAGCAGTGAAACAGCTTATTACACCATCAGAATGAAAGATATAAATGCTGCTAACAGTACTATAATCAAAACTCTACTTACTTAGCTTTTCTAGCATAAAAGAAAAAATGCCCCCCCCCCCCCCTCCCCGCTTTCCTAGGGAAAAAATGAAATGCATGGTTACACAAGCCCGTTACTACTTTTACTTAAAATACAAAAAAATTGTTCACCAATTTCATTTAAAATAGCTTGGGTTTCTTCGGTTTTAATGAAAGATAATGAAAATTTCTGTCATTTGTTTAATCACAAGCTTTCAAATACATGATTGTATACAACGAGGCCGCTTAATTTGGTAAAAAATCTCGACATTCAGCCTTTCGCAGAGGTGTAAAGTGAGTGTAAGGATACACAACTCTGCATAGGAGATTGATAAAGATAATCACGAAAAGTATTGTTCAGTATCAAAAGTATCGTTCAGTATAAAGACATTTTTGAAGATAGAAAAATCCGTCACTGAAGTAGAATTGTTTCTGCAGGGACAAAGGCTTTGTTCATGCAAGATTCTAATAATCTTAGTACTTTTGAAAAACAAATGTAAATTTTTCGTCATTCCAGAGTTCACAAAATCAAAAAAGCCCACCTTTTCTAGCATACTCTGTAAATAGAATCTTACCTGGTATTGTTGGTATTCAGAGACCAGATCGTTCATGTTGGACTCTGCCTCAGTGAACTCCATCTCATCCATACCCTCACCAGTGTACCAATGCAAGAAGGCCTTACGACGGAACATAGCTGTGAACTGCTCAGAGATACGCTTGAAGAGTTCCTGGATGGCGGTGCTGTTACCAATGAAGGTTGCAGACATCTTGAGACCACGTGGTGGGATGTCGCAGACGGCTGTCTTCACATTGTTTGGAATCCATTCGACAAAGTAGCTGCTGTTCTTGTTCTGCACATTCAGCATTTGCTCATCAACCTAAAATACACACTAGAGCTGACTGATCATGATGATTTGTTTTTCATTTTGATAACAACAGTAATCATCTTCTATGAAATTCCCAATTCTTGCAGAGGCCAGATTAACCATTTACTCGACATATACGACCTAGCACATGGTCAAAGAAAATGTACATCCAGATTTGCTGGCACATTTGTGCCTTCTGATAAGGAACTACACTGTTCCCTATTTGATCAAGATAGCCTATTAAATCTAAGTGTAAATCCTAGATAGCATGGAAGTGCAAGGTGATCTGGATCTACACTTTGCCCTTGTGATAAAGACAAATCTATGGAGCTGTTAAAACAAAAAAATCTCAAAACTGAAATATCTTAAGGTACAATAGACTCATCAGCTGCTATCATAAACCAATTGCCTATAATTAACCCCTTAATTTGCAGATGGTAGACTTTAAAACCAGCTTAGTTTTTTCAAATCTACATTTGAGGTTATATAATCATCAAAATGGAGTTTTCTGTCTTAAGGGCTTCACACAATGCCAATTTTATCTGGCCTATATGGCCATATTCCCCGCCTCGAAATTTAATTATCTGCAAATATTGGCATAGCAAATGCCATCAGTGTTTTTTGTGGGAGAAGTCTTGTGTTGAATATTTAATTTTGTTTCCCTGGTTAGGTAAAAATGGGCAATAATTTCCAAATTTTAAGGATCAATGCCTTTTCCCAATTTTTCACACAAAGCCGAGTAATTCATAAATATGATTTCATATTTTTTGTCAACATTACCTCTTTCATTGACATGCGACCACGGAACATGGCAGCTACAGTGAGGTATCGACCATGTCGTGGGTCACAGGCAGCCATCATGTTCTTAGCATCAAACATCTGCTGGGTGAGCTCTGGGACTGTGAGAGCTCTGTACTGCTGGCTACCACGAGAGGTCAGGGGAGCAAACCCTGGCATGAAGAAGTGCAGACGTGGGAAAGGAACCATGTTGACTGCCAGTTTACGGAGATCGGCATTCAGCTGACCTGGGAAGCGGAGACAGGTGGTGACACCCGACATGGTGGCAGAGACGAGATGGTTCAGATCACCATAGGTTGGGGTGGTGAGTTTCAGGGTCCTGAAGCAGATGTCGTAGAGAGCCTCGTTGTCAATGCAGTATGTCTCATCAGTGTTCTCAACAAGTTGGTGGACAGACAGGGTGGCATTGTAAGGTTCTACTACTGTGTCCGATACCTGCAAGTATTTCAAACATATCTTGAATTTTAATCTTGTTATTCTTCTATAAAATAGTTCCAGTGATCTATTAGTAGCCAGTCTCCTGTTTTGGCAACAAGATAAAAATATGTGTTTTCGCAGTTCTATGATGTCAGGGGTTTTTATTAGGGATTGGGGATGCGGCCCTAGCCTGTCAAGAGGGGAAAATTCACGCGTGTTTTTCCTGTTTTGGGGAAAATGATTAATCTCCATCAAATCTTAGGGAAATACATATGTAATAATTATGCACATTAAAACAAGCAAACAAAACTTTTGTTCTTCATAATATATTAAAAGTGACATTTCCGTGATGGGTACTGTTAAAAAAAAAACCTGTTTTTAAATCTTGCCAACATCAGGGCTTTTTTCAGTTGATTTTATAGCCGTTATTAGGTCACGTTCCCAATGGCAAAACATACACTTTTTTCCCAATTTGAGAAGAAAAATTCCCAATTGAATTAAAACAAACATTTCTGATGAAAAACAACAGCATCAGCACTGCATCTTTTGCTCTTTAAGCCAGGAATTATTGACAATATTAAATATGGATGGCAATGATTAAAAAAAAGCAGATAACAGTAACACTTGTTATTCCCCAATGATGCTAAAAAAATTACTAATTTCTGGCAAAACGACGATAAATTTCCCAATTCCAGGGGTATGGGTCATATTCCCAAAATGGTGAAAAAAAGCTGTGCAACATGTATTTCTAGTAATGACATTGCCTGTCAAATGGCCTAACAATTTACCTAACAGTGTCATTGGGGATTCTAATGCCATGTTATTGTTAATGATAGTAATTGCCAAAGAACTATTGGTATTTCAGTTTCAGTGTATTCTAATCTTAATTTTGTTTACCCCTGTAAAAAATGCCTGGCAAGTTTTTTCACTTTTCACCGGTAAAGTCTGCACCAGACCAGACCATCTAACTGACTAGACTGGTGTGCAAAGAGTCAAGACTTTGCTGTGCAAGAGACTATCATCACTACAGTTATCTTGAATTTGGTCTGGTCTGGTACGGACGATACCGGTGTAATGCTAAAAACTTGCTCATCAAATTTTTACTGTTAAAAAAAAAGAAGAGAATGACACGATTTTAACAATTCATTTACACCAGTAAAGTTTCTGAACTCCAAAATGGATTGTTTTTGTATTGAAATTGTCTTTTTCACACATTTTTGTCTGTTTTTGATGGGGAAATTCTATTAAAGTGGGGAAATTTTCATCTTGGAAAGGGGTAAAAAGTAACCTATTTTGCCTGGGGACGACGCCGTATTTCGGCGTCTGTTATATAAGGAAAAAAAACCCTGGATGTCCAAATATTTTAGAACTCAAATAGACGCATACACTGCAACTCCATTATATCGCGGACCTCGGGGTCCAAGCCCGCCAACCGCGATATAAACGGAGCGCGATTTTAGTAAATAATTGCGCTAACAAAGAGAATTCATTTGTTTTTGCTGTCAGATGCACGTATATCACGGTGTTGCGTAATTACACACCGTGAAATCTACAGGTACATCAGAGAGTACGTTTCGTGCTGGACAACTGTTTTAAAACAACTTTTTTTTATAAAATTTATTAAGATCTATTTTTACTAAAACAAAAAAATTATAAAAAAATTATCGCCCTCATAAATTTCAAACGGTGGTATTATGGTTTTCAGTACTTTCAACTGATCGACAATCTGTTGGTCGGTCATGGTCGGCGATGGAAGTTCATCGTCGCCGTCGTTTACCAGCTTGACAAGTCGACGAGTAGGTAATGTTAAAACAACAAACTGTTTTGACGTTTCCTGTTCATGTCTTTTATGGTTAGCAACTCGCATTAATTGACGCTAATTTGCGGTTTGTCTCGTGGATGAATTTCTGCCAGTACTGCATCGGCTTGGTGTTTTTCACACTTATCGTTCGTCACAAAGGGGTTTTCATGTCAAATCAGAAGCAACAGAATTGTAAAAAAAACTCATCTATATTTTCATACGTTTGATGTTAAATTGTATCTGCTGGTGAACGTGTACATCGCCTCTTAAATCTCTGCATACAAAATGTAATAAACAGCCTTCGCCGATGACGTAATCGACATGGAAAAAGCGTGCGTTTGGTGAAATTGTTGCCAACGTTGATTAACTAATTTGGTCTTTTTTACCACCAACGAAGAATGAACATATACATTGTAAATGTACAAAAAAATTGGGATCCATGGACCAAGTGCGATATATTGGATATCGTGATATAACGGATCGCGATACAACAGAGTTGCAGTGTATATGTATTTGAATTAAATGATTATACATATTTAAAATTTGCTCAATACAAACACTTGGGTGTTAATTATTTACAAAATACAGCTTACAGAGAATAATGTTAAAAATAAGCTACATTTAAATTTTTAATAGATGGAAAAGGATATGTCACAGTGCAGGATAAATATGGACATATTTTAATAATGAATCTCTTGAATATTAAGATACAAGCCAAGTATGAAGTTTTTAAATAGAAAATGGACATCAAATTGTAACTTTGACGAAACAAGATTGGGGAGTATCGCCTTAATACATTTTTTTTTACAAATATACCTTTGGAGATGGCACAACAGAGAAAGTGTTCATGATTCTGTCAGGATATTCCTCTCGGATTTTGCTGATGAGCAGTGTTCCCATACCAGACCCAGTACCACCACCCAGGGAGTGTGTGAGTTGGAATCCCTGAAGACAGTCGCAGCTTTCAGCCTCTTTTCTGACCACATCCAATACAGAGTCCACTAATTCTGCACCTTCTGTATAGTGACCCTTAGCCCAGTTGTTTCCTGCCCCACTCTGTCCAAACACAAAATTATCCGGTCTAAAGATCTGACCAAATGGTCCAGATCGAACAGAGTCCATGGTACCTGGCTCCAAGTCAACCAAAATTGCACGAGGGACATATTTTCCACCAGTTGCTTCATTGTAATACACATTTATTCTCTCCAGCTGCAGGTCAGAATCTCCGTGGTATGTACCTGTTGGGTCAATTCCATGTTCATCTGAGATAACCTCCCAAAACTGAAAGAAATATAGACAATGTTTTAAAATTGTAGAAATAAAACAAAATTATTCATTAATACAACAAAATAATTTGAACAATGTTAACAGGCAAATCTATGTTTCCACCTAATTGATTAGTGATTGAAATATCAAGTATGTTACACCTAACTGTTAATTTTGCTTACTTTTCAAAGCCAAAATGAAAATATTAAATAACAATGATATCTTAGAATATGCAGGGCTCTCACTAGAGGGAGACTTGGCCTGGGAGAAGTGGTCTCCCAAGTGACCAGACTTCTATCTCCTTTATGCTATGGGAGAAGTCATTTTGTATAGACTATACAGTGAAAGAATGATGATGACTACAAACTTCTTCATAATTCCGTAAAATTATGACAAAACTTCTCCCTGATTTGCAAGTCTAGTGAGAGGCCTGATATGATTCTTTAAAACCATTCCAGTTCAAATTTGTTCATGTTTTCCTTTTTCCCTTTCCCTGGCTTTAGACATGGACTGAATTTCCCTCAAAGCTAAACACGAGTCCCAGACATTCTTTTTTTAAAATTACAGTCGAACCTCGATTATTCGAACTCGACAGGACAAGGAAAAAAAGTTCGAATTATCGGGAGTTCGAATTATCGAAGGTCTGTCGCCCGGCAGAAGTGGATATTGTTTGTTAATGTTTTTTATGTCCGTTGATCTATATCTTTTGTATGTGAAATAAAAGACAAAACAAGTATTTGTTATTTATTTATACTTTCAAAACTATTGTGCATGTTCAAATATATACATTTACATGAACGTTAACTCGAATACATTTTTAAAAATAAAGAACGAAGTCAACAATTGCACAAATCGCGAATCTCCACGTCACAGAAGTTTAATTTACAAACTTTGCCATACTAGTTTGAATGGCAGCTCGCCTTCTTACTAAGTCATGTTTCAGACATGCTGATATGATAAGATTAAAATTAATTTTGGTCTTATAGTCTGTCCCACTGAGTTTGTGACCTTCGTTATTTTTACATTCAAACAAAATAAACATGAAAAGAATACGTAAATATAACCATTAAAGAAATATCTCCAGACCGTTTTTTCACATTTTTGATTATTGTCTTATTTCCTCTTATATTCACGTTTTTATAAGTTTTTCCATGCGCTCTAACGTTAAAATGTCGAGGTACGAAAAGGCGCGTGACGTCATGTACACAAGTAAAGACCTGGGGACATGTCAAACATGACGTTTTCATTTAGTTAACCGACTGCGCTAGTGAAAGTGGATTTTTAACCTATTTTTTCATTTTTAAACATTGACAGTAAAACAACTGAAACTGAAATAATCAATTAGGGTAAAAATATTATTTAAAATCGGAGACAAAACGTCACCAACTTTTGAGGAACATTACACGTATCACTTTGGTGCGCTAGGCCTAATCTGTCTGTATATTTTACTTTTACACATGTTATGGACAAAAGTTGAAAATATGTTTTCTCTTCATATTAAAATGCTTTTAAAAGATCACCGCCGGTGAAATCGTATGTAAAAGATCGTACATTATATTTATTTATTGATAATTGAAGGCCTTTTAAATGCAGAAAGGATGCGACAATGTCTAAATTTAAAATGTTTATTTTCAAAACATTAATAACTACAAGATTTAACTAATGTTGTTGATGTGCGATTGTCATTGGTTAAATAATTAAATGTTGATAGCTTCACTTTCGATCTGTTACGAATAAATGCATAATTCTGCTTGCAAGTAGTGTGCCATTCATGCGAATCTTTCCTAGACCAAAAAGAAAACAGAGATTTTACCACCCAGGACGAAAATTTCCACATGCTGCGAGCAAAAAGCGTGCATTTTGTGCAAATCCTGCCTTTTTTTATTCACAGGTCTGACGTATTGTTTAAATTTTTATTGTTCGTCATATTTTATGATGTAAGCGGCGCACAAACAGCGTGCATTTCGAGCAAATCATTTGCGTTTTACCCCTGCAAATATCCAGACTGATATTATTGTCAGCGTTTGATTGAAGGTCATATTTTTATGACGTATGCCAGAATTCCTTAAAAAAAAATTCCGATGGCAATCGATGCCGCCGCCCACGAATTATATAAACCGTCGTAACATGTTTTTCGTTTCGATTTCCAAATCACCGACGCAAGATGCACTGTCCGTATCATTGCATTCATCTAGATCTCTAAAATACCACAGAACACTTCTTTGAATTGAAAACATACACTGTGTGACAATTATTTTAGTGAATGAAATGTCTATTAAAAATTTGCAGAGTTTGTGTTTTATATGTGATATGGATTTCAGTGTACCCAAAGTGTGCTGTCTTGTATCTTTTCACGAGCGTGAGAAACTGCGTAGAAATCAACCCAAAGGTATAAAACTGTTACCGCGAACGACGGTCCAAGGGAAGCAGAAATTATTTCACTATTTTGGCCCCAATTTTCGGCTTGTCCGACAATATTCCCATCACATCAGAAAAAAGCAGGGTAATAAGAACAACAAAAATGTCAGTTTCGACATGCTATACACCGAGGGATATTTAATATCACTTGAAAACGAACTAAAACGTGATACAATAAATAATTAATTAAAAGAAGTGTGGAGCATCGAGTCACCAGATTACGTTACTGCGCCCTTACAACTCCACATTCCATTATTATGTACCGAACTTTATTATTTGAATACACGACTAAATACATTTGTTTACATCCTCATTATCAGAAACATGTTACCCACTTACTTAATATTTTCTTATTTTTAAAGGCAATTTTTGGACTGGTATGCAAAAACGAAATATTCATAGTCGTCATGAACGTCAAAGGTCTTGCCGCATGCAGCAGTCATTGTACGCTAACGAAAATGTATTATTATTATTAAACAACATGCCGCATATGGTGATTATAACAATATAATTATTTTTAAAATGAAGAACCAGGATCTCTCAAATGTAATTCCTCGTGTGTATACAATCGTTATAACGGTAGTAATAAAACAGGCTTATTGTTTTTTGCAAATGAATGATTGAGGTATTAAATCAAAACATCTCAAATCAAATTGGAATTGTAAACAAATTAGGTATTTTAATTAGGTATATTGTCTTTTCGTATGTCGATATCACATTTTGACAGTCAAAATAACGTTTGAGAACTTCCCCGCTCTGTTTTAATCACGATGACGTCACGCGTTACCTCACAAAATGGAGATCAATACTGTAAACAATGGCAACATGCCATAGGAAAATTAAGTTTTGCGATTGTAAGCTTAATATCAGTTTTAAACAAAAATCTAGGATTTTGCAACATAGGAGTTTTTTGTAATTCACAAAACAGGTATTAGTTTTTAGATTTGTTGCTTTTTAAGAAAGAAATCGCCTTTTTTCGAGGGTCACAAATGAGCTGGGACAAACTATAGTTAGATTCACAATCATAAACAATTAAATTCGCTCAATTTTTCTTTACAAATTTAGTTTGCAAGGCTTAATTATTTAAAATTTTCTTTAATAATAATTTGATCTGATTTTAATGAGATCAAAAAAATTAATAGTATTTGTTTGTTACAGGTATCGCGTTGCCTGATATGTGTCTGTTTCACAGCGTGTGCTAATCATACGGCGCCGCTATTGTTATCAGCTTGAAGTTGAAGTTTGAAAACTTGTACATGTCATAATTTTGAGCGATAAATTTCAATGGAGTTCGAAATATCGAAAGTGAAATTAGTAGAAAATCAAAAGGACGGACTGGGCTTCGAGTTCGAAGTTCGAATTATTGGGTGTTCGAATTATCAAGAGTTAATGCATATAAGGTATATAGGCATTTTGCCGGGACCAAGATACTAGTTCGAAATATCTACGGTGTTCGAATTATCGAAGTTCGAATTATCAAGGTCCAACTGTATTTTTATTTTAGGTAAATTTTTTTAACAGAAGATACAACATGTCATCATTTCTACAAATTCAAGAGATAACAGTACAATGGAACAATATTTTTTTCTTTCCTAGCAATAGTATTATCAAATTTAACCTAAATGTTTCTATAGAATGTATCATAAAATTGCATTTCAGAAATGATGTTTAAAGTCTTTGAACATTGTTACATTCTCATCATCAAACTTTTCGAATTTTTTAAATTCAAACAAAAAGCCCAAACATTCTTAACCCTTTAGTTTTACTCGATGGGATATGGCTGTTATCCCATGGCAAACAGTAGACCCAGGTCTAGACTCAAATCGAAGCAGTACAACACAGAGCAGCAAAGGTCAAAAATAATTACAAGCGACATTACAGTGTATCAGATGCTTAAATCTACATTGGTGCAAATTCGACCA